>CABFOV010002869.1:62375-75845 GCA_902141375.1 Timema poppense | reverse complement strand
AACCGAGCAACCCTCAAACCTCGCCTCGAGCGGGCAACTTTAGTTTCTCTGAATAAACAGCAACCTGTTAGTTTCTATCTTAGTGTGTTAGCAAACTTCTCCTTACTTCATGCTTCCCGCATCTATGAACACGCGGATGCGTTAAATTCGTCTGGTCTGGTTTTCCGGATGACAATAGGTCGGAGCTTGTTACCCGCGCAAGTGCTCTGAAGGTGATTTGATTAAGTGATTTCCCAATTTCTCTGGTCACGCAAATGTGGGTACCTTTGATCTAAATTGAACTTTTCCATCCCCACGCAATTAAACTAGTAAAATGCATATAGCTCAGATGGGTAGTAAGACATGGTAAAAAAATTATAAAAAATCTATTTCTAAAAATTCCTTGTATTATGGTTATATTTTGAAATTTAAAATGTCTCTGCAATTTACTATTTTTTTTAAACTTTAACCACTGCATTTTTCTTAAATTTGTCTAAAGCTCATTTTTAATAAAATCCAAGTGTGTACCTGAATCAAATCTGCATAAAAGTGCCCTTATTGAAGCGTCTAGGCTAATGTAAGTGATGTTTTAGAAACCTAGGTGTAAGTGCCCGCAGTGTATAACTATAGCTAGCTCTGATTGACTTATAATTAATTCAAATGAAGTAACATATTTAAACTTTTATTAAATTAGTGAAATGTGTATTTAACTCGATTAAATTGAATTGTCTAACCACAAAATTCCAAACTGGGTGTCAACGTAGTAAATATTTAAACCAGTATCCAATAAATGGTTAAAAATGAGGCTATTAATATTAAACCCAATCTCTAATTGTAAATGTTACGCTTTTTCGTTTGCGTGCCATATTTATTCTTTGGTTTTGTATTAATTACACCTATTGGTTTTATAGAGGCAATGCTATTTGTGGATACGTGTAATCAGTACAGATATGCCTATGTGGATATTCTGGTATTATAATTAAACCAAGTGTCGATAAATTGAGGAAACTATGCATAACAGTTCAATTGATTGATGCGAATTTGAGATTTATAGTAGAATTTAAATTAGATCATAAATGTATATACAAAGTAATTGTGGATCAAATTATTATAGTGAACGGGATTATGGTAAGGGGTCTGCACCATTATTCGTCTGGAGAGAGTATGAATAATCACATCGATAAAGAAACACCTTTAAAGTACAGCATGCCTGCACTGAACCGCAGCCTGCCGAACTGGTCAAGACTCCAGTTATGATACATAAAAATATGGAAAGCGGGGAGCGGAGTTAGAGGAAATTGTAGTGTTTGACCTTGACTGGAGGTATTTTTTTTAAGGTTAGAAAAACTGTTTGAGGAAGGCATTGGTTGCTGTTTTTATCTGAACGAGTGTGCTGCTGTCTTAAAATGCATCCTGTGCCCATGGTTAAATTATTGTAAGTTACGGTAAACTTAAATGGGTAGTAATATTAGTAACTACCCCCGCCCCACCCTCTTTCCTTCTCCCCCTCCCCATAAATCATATANTCTGAACGAGTGTGCTGCTGTCTTAAAATGCATCCTGTGCCCATGGTTAAATTATTGTAAGTTACGGTAAACTTAAATGGGTAGTAATATTAGTAACTACCCCCGCCCCACCCTCTTTCCTTCTCCCCCTCCCCATAAATCATATAGTTCTCTACATTTGTTGAATTCTAACAAAGGTGTAGACTTCCACACTTTTTTCTTCACTAATGCATGATGCATGGTTTCTGACTACTAAAGAATTGAATTCTTTTTACAAAAAATTACCTTCCCACAACCCCCTTTACGTCCCTTTATTTTAGTGAACGAGTAAAAAATATATATAGCTTTGGAAACGATGAATAGAACAAGCGTTAATGCCGATTAGGGCGTGTTCATATCTCTTACTTTGCTTCGCTAAGGGAGGGCGTGTATGGGGTGGTAAGGGGTAGCTGTGTGGTAATACTTGTAACGAAAAGCTAATTTATCACTTCTTAATGGCAGGGATGTGGTTTTAGGCGGGAGATATATGGACACGCCATTTACATTACTATCAACATTAATACTGTTTTACTGCGCTGTCTCGCCGTGAAGGTATGCACAAAAAAGTCAGAAATTATGCACTAAAGCTCTGTATCTCTTGAGGGAAGTATACCACGCACGGAGATTATTCGCTATAATTCCACCATTTCGTTAACCTAAAACTTTTTTAACAGAAAAAAGATTTGAGAAGTTTATCTATTTGATGAATTTTTACTAAATTTCAGTATTTTTATAATATTTTAGAGATGTGTAATATTATATATTACCTTTTATCTTATAAAGTCTGTTGTAGCTAAAGTATTTACGAAAATGTTGTCCTTATCAGTAAAATGTTGTTGAATTGTAAATTCTTCTTGAAACCAAAATACATTGGTCTTAATCATGTAAAACACATTCAAGGGGTAATTTTTTTTATTTCATTAAGTAAACAACCATTAATCTTGGCTCTATAACTAAAATAACGATTTGGCCTCGAAGTACTGTACAACCATAAAACATATGGATGATTTCCATCAAACCAGGTACAGACGAACAGAATAGTAATGACCTTATTTGATTTTTTGGGGGCGCATAAAAGTAGAATATTTGAGGTAAACACTATAAATGAGAGTTCTTGAAATATACAAGTTTGTATTTATTCGTGTATAATTGTAGTGTTTTATATTTTCTGGACATAATGCCATTTTTTATAGAAAGTTATAATTTTTTACTTTCTCACTATCTTACAGGTATAGAAATTATTGTGATCGTCAAAAAAAATCGAACTTAAGATTTTAATAAATCTCGACGTTTCATGACCCCTAACTCTAAAATTATGGGTAGTTTACTGAAGGGCAAAAAGAGTCGATTTTTATGGAATTTAATTTCAAAGCATTTATAAATATTACAAACAAAATGGTTACCCACAATATTTCGGCAAAATGACTTGAACGGCTCCGTTCTGATGCGTAAATTCTCTAATTTTAAAAAAAAATCATCTCAAACTATTTGATTGAAATAACTTATTATTACAAATGTGTAGATCTATTTATAATACAATGTTTTATTTGAAACACACTTTTATAAAACCTATAACTTTAGGGCTATACGCATATATATATAACTTTTCGAACACTTACGGTAAAGTATTGCGACCGTAATAAAAAAAATCCAACCCGAAATGTGGATATGTCTACGTCTCATGACCCTCACGAACCAAAAAGACTTCGTTGCAATGCCATTTGTCAGTCTTTTTTTTAACCCCAATCTACCCGCCTCGGTGGCGTAGTTGGCTAACGCGCTAGTCGTGTTGAGCTCGACCGCTGAGGACGGGGAGATCGAGGTTCGAATCTCGGTCGGGTGAACTGAGGGTGGTTTTTCCTAAATGGTTTTCCACTCTCCCTCCACGCAAATGCGGGTTCACTTCCTCTATTAACCTTCCCAATTCCTAATCCATTAGCGTAATTAGTACTTAAAGCGTATAACCCGAACGGGTAGTAAGACGCGGTGCTAAATATTATTATTATTATTTTAACCCCAAAATAATAGTTTAGTAAAAAGCGAAAAAATTGGTNTCCCTCCACGCAAATGCGGGTTCACTTCCTCTAATTAACCTTCCCAATTCCTAATCCATTAGCGTAATTAGTACTTAAAGCGTATAACCCGAACGGGTAGTAAGACGCGGTGCTAAATATTATTATTATTATTTTAACCCCAAAATAATAGTTTAGTAAAAAGCGAAAAAATTGGTTTTCCTCAAAATCGGCTCTAACAATTTTGATTAAAATTTGTATCTAGGCGTTGATTAAGATTATAAATAGACCGGAAATTTCAATTTTCCCATGAAAATGACTTTTAGGGTACTTTACAGAAGGGGAAATAATAGGGTTCTTTACGAAAGCTGAAATTTCAGTCTCTCCGCTACTATTTGATATACTAAAAAACTCATCATTGTAAAAAATTTAACATTATTAAAAATAAACAATTATTTGTGAGATGGTTTAAAAAAACCAAAATATTTTGAGCTATTGGCAAATATATTCATACATATTTGTGACCTTTAGTTGTACAGATATACTACTTGAGCTTTAACGCAATAATTCTCCAATGCCATAGAGTAAGCAAATGAGTCGAATATTTTTCCTTTAACCTCTTAGGAGAAATGTTTGTACAGTACAGAGGTGAATCCAGGATTGCCGGGGAGGGGGGCGGTAATGACGTGGGTGCTCCCATCAGTGTCGGGTTGGGGAGGGGGCTGGGGGGCACCACAAGAAATTTCGACATAAAATATACTTAAAAATTTGAGAGTAAGTCTTTGATAAATTTTTCAGTGTAATGCTAAACTTGAGAATAATCTTCCAATTCAGGGTATAACTTGAAATTTGCCATTACTGTTGAAATGCATCATAAGCAAATAGTAATATCAACAAAAAGTGATTATTAAGAGGGAAATAAGTTTAAACATTATAAGAATTATTATAGTTTTTTAAGCTATTATATCAATTATACAAAAAAAAATTGATTTCGAACAATCGAACGTTAACTCCCTTATAGTATGGTTAGTTAATTCTCATTCTAAATCGAAATTTTACCACTAAGCCATACTAGCATGTTATGTGTGTGGTATTAAAATATTTGGTTAAAAGCACACTATTTAAAAATAAATTATTTTAAAGATCTTTATTATCAATCATTGAAATAGTAATAATAAAGATAATAAAATACATTTAAATTTAAGCAAGGTTTGTGCAACAAGGTGAGAAGAGTGCAACTGGATCCACCCCTGGTACAGCAATGATCTATCACTCCTTTTAGACTCAATAGTCAATATTTACCCTCTTTATTGGTCAAAATTTATAAAAGAAATCTAGTAGCAATGCGATAACCATAAGATGTGCTTCCCCTAATAAAATGCCGAAAGTTTTAACCGGCAGTAAACATTTTAACAGGAAGTGATGACCCATGGGGACCCAATATCAATATTTTTTATTGGTCCAAATATACAAATGAAGACGTTAATTTTTAAAAGTGGAACTATAAAATTTAAAACCGCGAGTCAAAAATTGTTTTACGTATGTATAGCACAATTTGTTCTCGGGTTCGCTAGTGTATATTAAATTACGAATTTTGAGGAAACATCTCTGTTTTGAAACAATAGCCCGAGAAAGGCCGTGTGGAGTTCCTTACCATTTGTTTTAGTAATATGTTAGTAAAAATTTGCGATCAAAATTTTCACATTTGTTTAAAATTACTAATTTTCTTGCGCCCGTGAGTAATAATCATACTCTTTAAGACTCGCTTCGGTGGCCGCAAGGTCTAACGCGCTACTCTCGCAGTAGACTAAACTGCCGATAACTGGGAAATTGAGGTTAGAATCTTGGTTGGGTGTATTGAAAGCGTTTTTTTAAAAATAATTCAACTCTCCCTCTACGAAAATCCGGGTGCATTTCTTATAAATATAGACTTACCCTAAAACCGTCAGCGTAATAAGTACCTACAGAGGCTTATAATCCAAACGGTTAGTAAGACGCGATCCTAGAAAAAATAATCGGTCTTCTTCGCAAATGGTTACATATTTTATTCTACTCTAATGGGAACTGAGGGTTTTTAACGGTACTATTTTTTTAGAAACGGTGGTTTTGTTAGGTTGGCTACTAAGACACCTCTGGTGGGGTAATAAATCACTACTTAGACCGGAGAGTAAGAGGAATAAAAACTCTAAAAATGGAGGAGCGTGAATGGAACAACGTATTTTGGCGCTAAACGCGTAATGTTCGTATTTCGTGCTAGGAACTGTGAATTATTGTTGTGCTTTTCTTTTTCTCAAGAGTAGGAAGTAAATTTCTAGCATCCTCGATCATTACTTCCACTAAAGAAACGTCAACACCTAACACTAACATTTAAAAAAAAAGAATAAAAAAGGTTAATCGAAGTTTGCGCAAGTATTGTTACCTACTAATAAAACTATGTCTTTATCCACCATAACATGTTTATTTTAGTGTAAGAAACCGTAGGAAAGGTTGGGGGGGCTATATTCGAGATGGTTAAATTTATTTCATAGGCCAGTTCCAGCGTCATTGTGTAATTTGGTTTTTAATATCCTTAGAAATTTATTAAAAGTAATTTAAAAAAATATTTAACACACGTAATTGGTTAAAATCTTGTTTGATGTACTTTTATCAAATAAAAACAAATCAAAGTGTGTTTTCAGGTTTTTTTTTATTATCAAAGCTTTCTTGATGAAAATAAATCAGTTTAATTTCCTTCATGTGGTGATATCAACAGTTCTTGAATATCTGCCAAGGGTGTCCTGGAATTTAGGGACATTTTTTCTTCATTTATAAAGTTTTGTCATCTAATGCCGCTATGCTCATGACAGATATTCAACGACTGTAATCTCCATTTGAAGAAAATTAAACTATGTTTCTATAAGCAATATTTTATTTGATTTGGCTAAAAAAAGTTTGCTATAAAAACTGAAAAAATACCGAATTTTTCTCGCGACCTCTAAATTCCCANCGCGACCTCTAAATCCCCACTAAAACTAGATTCTACCCCCTCCCCCACCCCCAAGTATCGTTTATCTTGGTAAAATTTCTTACTATTAATGGGGGAGGTGAGGTAGGTGGGGATTTCTTTCAAATATTTATTAATCCATTGCTCAATTTTATACTAATTGGCGTTGCCAATTTTTAGTATCGGTCTCGAATTGTTTATTAAAACAATGATGAATTTAAATTTAAACGTTACTATGCACCCTTGACAGAATATGAGTCTTTGTTATATTTTATATTGATCACCAAGTAGATCGGCTTTTCATCAAAGAGCTAGACCTGGGTTGTTATTATTTACCGCCCCTGAATGCGAGTGAGCACCGAGCGGTGCACAACGGCTACCAATGGAACATTACATCTTACACCTTCTGTGGCCGCATGGTCTAAGGCGTAAATCTCACAATAGTCTAGACCACCAATGACTTGAGATTGAGGTTCAAATCCCAGTCAGATATATTGGTGTTTTTTTCCTACATGGTTTTTCACCCTCCCTCAACGCAGATGAAAGTACTCTTACTTTAAATTCTACCTTCCTCATCCTTAATTCATTAATGTACTTATTACATTTTAAACCCATTACAGTTTCCAGACTCAGTTTTTTATTAAAACCATATATCTTCCACTTTCGGCTTGTTAGGCCTTTCGTAGCTTAATGTGGCTTATAATCTAACTAAAGACTAGGACAAGCACTCTCCAGTCCCCAGCCATTGGTTTATCAATTTTATAGGGAAAGCCGATATTTTCATGAATGATACATTTTTGGCCTTGCCAAGAATCGAACCAGGAACCCTTAGTCCAGTAGACAGACATGCTACAGACTGAGCTAGGGTGTTGAGCTGTACGTAATATATATGCATGTTTAAAAAAACTTGAGCCATTTGTCTCGCCTTTCTAGATAAGTGATGATTCTCCTATGCTTATATCAGCTTTAGCAAAATTTGGCAGGGATTTTTGTTTAAAATAAGGATGTGGTTTAAAAGAGATACATTTTAAGATTGAGTTACTAAACCACGTGAGCAATAGTTATTTTCTATGAATAACTTATAATTGAATAAAGTATTAATATTGTTTTCTGTCTAGCCTGATAACAAAGAAAAAATGTGAACTTTAAATCCAAATACCGTGGTAACGACAATGACATGAAGGGAGCGAGGACTACTGTTAAAATAACTATTTGTCTAAATAAGTTACGTCGATTTCACTCGTTTCAATTTGGAGAAGATGGCTTTGGTTGAACTGACGCTGGCTAACCAATCTGAGAAGCATGATACCATGAGGTGAAGGGAACAGGTATGTCGCTGGTTTTTGTTTAATCTACTTCTCTTCTCTGTTTTCTGTTTAACACCCCCCATTTCTGTCATCATACACCTTTTAACAAACCTTCTTTCTCTCAGGTGTGCAAATTTACTCTTCTATTCTCTGCTAGTAGACTTGACTTATCAACTACCACCCCCACATACCTTGTGGTAGGGTAGGGGTGGGAGGAGCTAATGCAGGTCTCAAGGGTGTTTAGTACTATCAAGGATAACACCCTTCTACCCATCTGTTGGCCCTTTTCACACGACATAGCCTTAACTTTGAGTAGATATGGCATGAGCTAATCAATCTATCATGAAATCTCTGTTCTATTATTTTAACTATAATTCTAACATTGTAACGAAACCAAATACCATGCTATTCACCTAAATAAGTTTTCTAATGTAATTGCAATTCATGCCATTACATCCACTATTTAAAAAAAAGGTAAATTTCAGCTTAAAACCAATCAGATGGCTAGATTTTGTTTGTGTAACCCTTTCAACAGAAGACTAAATATAAATGTTGAAATATCTTTTGGTTTATTTTGTCAGAGGATGGTTGTAAAAGCTGATAGGTTTTTTATTCAAGTTATTAATTTGTGAGATTTTTTTAAATACATTGTTGTGGATTTGTTAGCTTAAAATAAAATTAATAATTTGTTCAATTTTAATTGGTGTTTTTTTTTCAAGCTCTCATTTCACTAATCATTGAAATGATCAAAACTGTAAATTTAATTTTGGTAAAAATATTTCATGAGCCATTAGTTCTGTTTATATATTTTTCGACCAATAATTAACCAACCTGATACGTGTGGTGATACGTTTTGTTCAATTAAGGGAGTTTGTTAATTGAGTGTCGTTCATTAGATTTATATATTTTTTTGTTTTCCGTTGTATTTCAGCCAACCTCAGCACAACGGTGAGCTCTGGAGAGGCGTACACCCCCGGTACTCCAGTCACCCCCGTCACCCCTAATACACACAGCAGAGAGCTTACCCCACAGCCCCCAGACAACGCCAATCCTTCTGGAGTTAAGGGTGCAGCTCCACTTTCCAAGAGCCGTCTAGATCTTCCAGACAAGCTTCTGTCAGGATCCAACGCCTTTAAACCAGAGCTCTATAAATACGTCAACCACATACGTTCCATGGCAGACATCGGCGGGCTATCTTCGGCGGATTTATCTCAAATAATGGCTATTATCGTGAGAGGACCATCTCTCTTAAAACCTGCTCTTCAGCCAAACACTTTTACAAGCACAGACAGTCCATCTGGCATATGGAAGTCTAGGTCCGATTTATTCGACAATACTCACTCTACTCCTCCTCCCATGGCCTCAAAAGATTTTGTGGCTACAACGGCTACTCCGCCGATGTTGACGATGTTCGCTAATGATGAACTCTACTCCTCCTCCCATGGCCTCAAAAGATTTTATGGCTACAACGGCTACTCCGCCGACGTTGACGATGTTCGCTAATGATGAACCTTCCGATACCGTGACTGTGAAGGTGTTCATGCCATCGTTGCAACGTGGAAGTACGAGGGACCCGGCAAGTTTTGACGAGTCAAGAGAACTCAACCCGGATAAAATACAAGTCTTCGGTAAAGTCCCTGCTCCAAGTTTGGGTTTTTATGAAAATGGTAGACGCCTCCGTCGGACGACGAGGACTCGTTCTGGCGTCTCCACCACCAACTCTTCGCCAACTAGATCGACGACTGTGATGGACTCGAAACTGGAAGTAAACTCTTCCGACAGTCCTGTCTCAAACTTACAATCGGTGAAGCAGGACATGCTGTCAGAGCCAGAGATGAGGCTCCAGTTGACGCGTCTCAACCTTGACGTTCTGCAACGTCTTGCGGAGATGTTGGGACAGGAGCGGCAGAAGTTGTCCGCAGAGAGCGAAATGTTTGGGGCGTCCAGGGATATGTTGCGGGCCGAGACGCTCAAGTCTGTGGCCGAGAGGGGTAAGATCGAGATGGAACGGGAGAAATTGGACCTCGAGAGGGACTTGCTGCAGTCCCAGATGTTGGGCAGACGTCGTGCCATCAAGTCTGGTACATTCGCTTCAGAAATGGCACAACCGCCTTCCTGGGAGACAGCGGAAATACACAGCGATTAAAACCATTCGAGAACACACGAGAACACTTTAGTTCCAATGAATATATTGTACTGGGAGTCTAAAATTAACGCCAAATAAATTTTAGTTGGCATGTAATTCAAACAGGAACCCACATGCTAGAAAACAAACTGTTATTAATATAATCTTTTTTATTTTAAAATATGACATACACTTTTTAAAAATAGCATAGATGTTAAGGAACTTACTCAAGGAAAATTAGTTGGATACAATTTTAAAAACATGAATTTGATTAAACGGTAAGAAATAATGGATACGGTGGCCATGGCTAAGATAATGGAAGTGGTTAAAGCTGGATGGAGGAAAAACTATAGATATTTAGTTTAGAATATTTGATAAAGATTTATCAGTAAAATTTGCTTGTAAAACGTCAATTTTCTCATGAGCCTAAATTTGTTTATTGGACAAATCTTAGTTTTCACAAACAATGTATCAAAAACCCCAGTAAATAGTTTGTGCTTAAATGAACACATTGACAAGAGGGCTAAGCGACTTGAAAATACGGTGTAACTACATTATCATGATTATAATGGTCGAGAAAAATCGACTTTGTCATATAATCGACCAAAATATCGAGGGAAAAATTTCGTTAAAATTAAAGTTTTGATGATGCCATTTTTCTTAATGGGCTTAAGAAATGCGAGATTATTGATCAATTTTTACTATCATTAGTAGTGAAATATTCAGACCCATTCATGAAAAGCTTCAATAGTTGAGGTTTTACAGATTTAAAATAGTTTTGCCAATCTATTATACAAATTAATTATATTTTAGAGGTATTTACATTTTAAATAACTTTTATTAAATAAGCTTGTGTAAAAATTGTACTTAAAAGTGCTATTTATCTATTGATATATATATATATAAAATTAACTTTATTTTACTAAATTAAAAACATCCGTGAATCGTCTGGATCAATCACTTTAAAGAAAGTGTCCAGTTTTATCGAAGGTCAGGGTTTTATTTATGGTTTTAAATTTTAATTATTTTTATTAATATGTCTTTATACTTGATTTTTTATGTGGCTAAGTATTATAATTTAAATATACTAATAAACTGGACGTGTTTACTAATGTGTACTTTTTATCATCTCATATAATAAATCCTTTAGTTATATTAAGCTTTCATTACTCTTATTTCAATAATTAGCTGTTTATACAGTCACCAGGTATTTTTACAGTTACATATTTCATCCCTTGTTTTTACACTTTAACATTGTTTATCATCTGTTTCAGTCTTGTAAAAATATGACTCTTTCAACATCGAAACACGTGAAGGATACTTATCATTTGTGGGGAAAATACTAGACTGAAACTAATTAAAGTAAAATAAATTGAGAAATACACATACTAAAACATTCCCTAATCACTTCTTGTGAAGTAAAACGGAGTTTCATCCTATAAATATTGTTACAGCAGGGGCAAAATATGGCAGTACTGATTGAGGCCCTTTCTTTTCTTGATAGTATTCGAGAGTAAAGCTACTTTTTAAAGTCCTATGTTGAACGAGAAAAATGAATTGGCTCAGAAAGTGAACATTGAATAATTCTGATACTTAATTTAACAATTGCCATTGTAATAACCTTAAAACACAGTTTATATTGTTAAAATTCTTTTTGAAAAATGAACTTTTTTCTATCAGCATTGATAACTTTTTACTCTATTATTGAAGTTATTCTTTGTATATAGATATTGATTATATTAGCAGTGATAGTTGCATACCACATGACTTGGCGTATAAATACGTGAAAGTATATCTAGTAATTTTACTAGCTATCGGATGAAAATTGCAGATGCCATGAAGTTTTTCAAAAAATATTGTTTTCACAGTGCTATTTTGACTTGTTATGTAATTGCTTTGCCAAACAAGAAGTCTTTCATGTTAATAAAATGACAGGTAATATATTGTCTATTTAAGCGCAACCATCAACCATCACAATATCGTATGAAGCTCTCTCTCTATCCATTTGAGGTTAATCTCCTGTTAAGTATCATAGCATTCTGGAAGAAGAAAAAAATCAGCTAACTTTGTAAATGAACACAATTTACATAAAAACTAGAATTTCAATGTTGTTTTTTTAAATTCTAATACGTGGAGACTATTTAACTAAACATGTCACTACAAAGGAAACATTGAAAGTTTGGAGTTACTTTGTTATATCGCCTGATCAATCTTATCTCCGCAACTCCCCCATCATTGTTGTTTGACGCGTTGCGTCAAGATAGAATTCAGGGACCGTCCTAATAATCCGTTAATTATGTAAGGTAATAAGCAAGCTTACCTTGCATTATTCCACTCTGGTGATCTGTCAAGGTAAGACTGCTACATGTTGGGGCAATGAGAGTGTAAATATTATCTTCAGTTAATTCCTTACAAATGAGAAGTGTTGACACTCTAGTAGATAAGCTTAGTTATTAGTAACATTTTACACACTCGATTTCCAGCCTGGGAGTCTTTTGAGATTACGGCGATAACTTAAACCGAAATCTAAATTATTGATTTTTTTTATTGTTAAGTTACTAATTATCCAAATCCGACATTTTCTTGGCAACCAAGTCTACTGTAGCAGTATTATGTTTGGGCGAGAAGTGCTACCAACATAACTTTCTACGTGCCCAGTGGGTATTTTATTCTCTTTTGTGACACACTAGTCACAATTGTTTAGGTATTGTGTAATTTATAGTAAACCAAAGACCCACTTCGTTGGCCGCGTGGTCCAACGTGCTACTCTCACACTAGACTAGGCTGTCGATAACAGGGAGATAGAGGTTCAAATCTCGGCCGGGTGTACTGAGGGTGGTTTTCCAAAATGGTTTTCCACTATCCCCGACGCAAATAAGAGTACACTTAACTAAATAATAACCTTCCTATGAGAAAAAGTTGTCATTAAACTCCAGGACACCCTTGACAGATATTAAAGAAATTAAGGTCATCACGTTAAGAAAATTAAATTCTACGTTTGTACTGGAGCAATATTATTTTGGCCATAAAAAGTTTTGCCACAAACTGCAAAATACTGGCTTTTCTCTCATCGCCTCTCATCCCACCTTGAATCATATATCTCAGGATGGACTGAATTTCCAGCTCCTAATCCTAGTCAGGTAAACTGGGGTGAATTTCACTAAATATGGCCACATCACCTCCCAATTATAATTTTTCTAGTCCCTACTCCGTTAGTGTGTTATGAGAATAACCCGGGCGAGTAGTCTGATGCGAACGCGCGACAAGACATAATGCCTTTGATTGTTATGAGGCGCATCAACAATTTGATCAATGCCATTAATTCTGATTTCTGTAAAGATTTTTTCATCGTAACCACATATTTTCCGCAAAATAAACCTGTCCACCTTGGAGGATAATTTTATCGGGTGTAGGTTAGCGAAGAATCCTTTCCTTCTCTTCAACCCCTCTTTTTCCAAAGTCTTAGAGTCTATGTGAATTACTGGGGAATCTGGTTGGTCTTCGTTGGAGGGGGGGGGGG
>CABFOV010002869.1:35361-57032 GCA_902141375.1 Timema poppense | reverse complement strand
GGGGGGGGGGGGGGGGGGGTGATAGGATGATTGGAATCCACCCAAGTGTGTAGACCGGGCTGATTACAGCGAGCTCCGACCGCAGATGACCATTGATTGTGTCTGCGACACACGTGAGGTTTAGCTGGATCCGGCACTTTTAGTCGGTAAACGTTTCTGGTTGGGCAGAGAGGGCGTTGTTAATGATGTGCTAATATCTCGCCGGTAAATGGCGAGTGACAACATGGGTTCGCTGCGAACTGAAGCCTCCGCCAGTCGTGCAGTCGCTGCCAGTAGTCGGGAATGTATTAGTTGGTTTAAGGTGGAGATGAATGTAACGGTTGTCAAAGGCAGTGTTTGTGTAGTCCTTACAGCTAAAAACCTGCTTCCGTGACTGCATAGTGTACATCCGATGACGGGAAGCTCGGGGTTCGAATCCCAATCGGGTGTACTGATGGTGATTCTTCCTTAATTGTCTTCCACGCTTTCTCCGCGCAAATATGGCTACACTTCCACTAAATGCAAGGTTTATCATCCTTAGCCCTCCACTGTGAATCTGCGGCTAGCCCCGGTAGGTAGTAATAGGTTCTAGGTATGAATATTGACCTAGCCTTGTTACCTCTTGATCGAGATAAGAATTTCGCAACAGAATTTTTTGAGTCTGTACCATCTAAATATGTAAAAATGTGCGTGTGTGATCAAATGCATCTCCGGGCGCACTCTAATTGTGGAATAAAGTATGTCAGCCGGTCCACATGAATTGCGGAACAACCTGTAAATCCATTCAACTCTTAGCCACTAACTTAACCTAATTTAACCTAACCTCAATGTTCCATTTTGAACAGTCATTATGGATTTAATTTTTACCCCGCAGTTCGTGTGAGGGTATTACTGAGCTCGGATCAGTTCTCCCGCTATTCGCCTGCACCGGTGTCCCCACCTACAAGTCCCTCCCCCTTCCCCCACTATTCCTATCGAGGTGTGCAGAGAGGTGGCTGCTACCCGGGTGTGTCGGCGGTAACACAAGTGCCGCTAAGCCTTAATGACTCCCAGTTGCCACCAGATAATTTTCATCCTTCGCGCATGGTGGAGGGGGGATACTACCACAACATTTGTTTGTTCAAACCTCTCCCTCCCCTCAAACCCTTCATACAACGGTTCTAATGGAGAGTAATATGACAACAAGGTTTAACGAGTGAAATGTGGCAACAATGTTTCATTATCATAACAGGGTGTGTGTGTGTGTTTTTATTGCCGTGGAAGAATGTAGGATGAGTCTCCTATGGGATGTTGCGCTTACGTTAGATTTATGCCACGCCGAGGGTAGTAAAATGTTAAAACTGTGGCGAAACTGTATGGACCCCATGGTACCTGGCCTAGATAGAACCACAAGGCTACCACTTAGAGTAGATTGGTAGCCATGCGATGCAACGTTTGGGGTCTTGAAGTAATCTCGAACGAGCCGGTATTTTCCGGGCATGGTGTGTTCGTTAATCTGGAATAATATATTTAAAAATATATTTATTAACGAGATTTACTGAAGATAAAATTACCCGTTGGTACACCGCGGCGTCTATGGGAGGTTTATGTGAATATGGATAAAATGGTTCTGAGGGAGTGAAGGTGTCAGGTGAGATTTGATGGAGGGGTCTCTGGATAGGTTTTAATGGTGAGCTTTCGTGAAGCTATGTGAGGTAACGATGTATCAACTCATCCCAGCAACACAGACTAGATAAGGAAGTTTGTATTATTTTACACTCTGTCCCAGCCTAGAAAATTATGTTCTAGTGGTGTTCTCTACATTCGGTACAATCACGATATATCAAATTGATATTTAAATGACCTAATTCGGACACATTAATCAAATAAATGAGTCAAGTTATATTTTTAAAAAAGGTTAATTCTAAATAAAGACATTGTTTCTACGAAATGAGATAAAATCAAATTATCGGTGTATAAACAGAAACGTATGTATACATGATTAAACATCTAGTTTTACTATTTTAAAACTATCTATCCATTAAAAATTATTTATCTTGATCAACAATTTATCAATATTTAATTGTGTACACCTCCTATATATGTTATTTATGCTAAATTTCAGTCCGATATATTTTACTTTACTTTATCTTAAAATGCTGTTGTAATGATTTTAAGGGGCGTCAAACTTTCTATATTGTGCGTTTTGCATACCATTGTTTAGGTAAAATAATATGAATGTGGCTGAAATTTAGTATAACTGAACCTTATTATGAGGTGTACACAATTAAATATGTCTACAGTGTTAAAGAAAAATAATTTTTACGAATAAGCAGTTTAAAAGTGGTGGATATTAAATATTATTAATATGTAAATGCAATTTTTTTTATACCCTGGGAATTTAATTTTGTCTGATTTCATAGTAAAAAATGTAATTATTTATAACTGACCTTTTTTTAAACCAAAACACTCATATTTCTGGACACATTGACATTACAAATATTGATTTTATTAATCTCACGATTTTTATTTTGGTTGTACCAGTTGTAGAGAAAATTAGCAGGAACTAATATGCCAGGCCGAGGTAGAGGGTAAGATAAATTCAGCTAGTAGCAAACCCAGGTGAAGAGGAGACCAACTTCCTTATTTATTAAATGTTGCTGGAAGTGCCTGTGCTATCTTTTCCAATACCCCCATGAATGTGTAATTCCTTGCCAAGATGTTGGACACATACTTTTTAATTATAATTGCCGAATAACCTTATAGTAGTTCCAGTAACCGTCGTATTACTGGCCTGTCGTGTCCCTACTAATAGATACCGACGCCGTCTATTTGATACGGCCTGCCAATGGATATTGTGTTCGCATGATCACGTGACGTTTATCAACAGCTTGTGTGTAATAGTGGTTATCAAGGCAACATGATGCCCAGGAGGTGATGTAGCATTCCGTGTTGCAAGTGCTATCGTGTTTAGGGAGGATTACATAACGACGCAAGGTTTGGATTGACCTCCAAGGCATACAGACTAGCTCGAGTTGGTTCACGCGCGGACAATGTACTAGAGCAAGGAGGGTGTAAAAGTGCCAGAGCATAGAAGCCAGCCATTTCGTAGTACCTTTTCTACTGAGACGTTAGCCAAATAGGAACATGTTCTCTTCCTATTTCTTTGGAGTTCCTAAATGACTAAACCTAATGGGTATTATTACCACGCATTTATGTGAGATTCTTTATTTCAATACTGTGTAAACGAGTGTGGGTCAGGAGTCCTAAGCTATTTTAAATATGCCTTTTAACAAGATATTTATTAAAGGCTTAATTTAGGGATTAGGAAATATTGAAGTGTGTTCGAGTTCAATGCGGGTACACTTCTGCTTAAATTATACTGCTCTAATCTCTACCTTATTAGTGCTGAGAACAGTAGGCCTTGATCCCTCCATGTTATTGTTATTTCAGTCTTATCAATAGTTCTGTGAACACTGCATTACAGTATTATCATTATTAGTCTTAACATTTCTCTTTGGACTTGTTGAAATATCTTTCATAATTTCTGTTTGGATATGAAGTTGATATTTCTAATTAAGTCAAACAAAAAACAAACTCACCATATTGAAAAATCTTTATATTAATACTTTATAGCCACTATTTCGAAATAAAGGATGTCAAATTGGATTCTTAGAAACCTCAATACCCTCGATTCCTACTAGTATCGAAATACTCGAATCGATCTTGATAGAATTAAGATTTTCAATACTTTTATTCTTAGCTCTCAATGAAAGTACTGGAAACTAAGAAAACAGCAAAATTCAAAATGAGTTATTTTGGTTCAGTTAACGACCTAATTAATGCATTTAAAAGTCTAGTATTCTCAACAAACTGTTTATTATACTTTTTTTAAATTATTATAAAGGTTTACTCAGTGAGGCTTTATTTGTAGGTAAATAAATATGACGATAGAAACTTCTTAGCTATCTTTTTAATAATTATGTATAATAATATTATTTAATATTTGACAAAAGAATATTTTACTTTGTTATATTTTAAAAAAACATTTTTTATTACTGTACTAAATACTTTTTTTTCTATGCTATAAAGTTGGATGTTTTTATGTGAGGTTGGATTCTTGGGAAAAATGATATAATAGGAAATGTTAAAATATCGAAATCAATGATAAAAAAAAATCGAGGTGTAACTTAGGAATTGGAATTGAGAAAAACTGGTATCGTGACATATTTGATGTACGTACTGTCCCTAGGAACTTTATCGATGCTTAGAATTTTAAGTTAAATCACTTGATGAGCTACTACGCCTAAATGATAAATCTTTTAACAAGACGCCATATTAAAA
This sequence comes from Timema poppense, assembly GCA_902141375.1. Taxonomy (NCBI): domain Eukaryota; kingdom Metazoa; phylum Arthropoda; class Insecta; order Phasmatodea; family Timematidae; genus Timema; species Timema poppense. The sequence goes on along the minus strand of CABFOV010002869.1, from coordinate 52,730 downwards.
CAGATAGCAAGATTGAAGACCTTAGTACATCCATGATTAGGCATAGATTCAAATAATGTCCCTGACAAACTTGTTTGGAATTGTTTAATGCATTAGAGTTATCGCGGAATATAAAGACGAAATTTCACATGGTCAAGTTAAAACAGGAGCTGATTGCGCTTGGTCAATTATTGTAAATATGTGATTAGCCCGAACGGCTAGCAACATACGGAGCACAAAAGTTTAATTTTTTTCTTATATAAAAAGCGTGAATTGAATCCACCATGAGCGGTCTCTTGCTCTTGATGAATCACTCCAATCCCCACCATGCAGGTTGCCTATAGCGTGCACACGCAGGGGCGTGCCGGTTTTCCAATCACTGTTCCATAGACCATTTTCCCCTCGGCCCGGTGGGGGTCGGATGGTTATAACAGACACGCAACAGGGATAAAACAACCCTCTTCATGTCAACAGGTTGCGAGGGTTGCGTGCCACAGGGGCCAGGTGAGAATTCTGATTGCGTAACGCGCTTCACTTGAGATCTGCTTGTACACTCTGTTCTGATAACTTTTGACGCCTCGATAAGCGAGAATCTGCCACGCAGACATTTAGCTCTTTGAACGAAATATTTAATTATACGATGCGTTATTTCAAAATATGGATCACGCCGAAATAAATTCGAAATATTCCAACACTGTGTTTTTTCCTTAACAAACCTATAGTTTGAGTTTTATTAATAGAAAAAATGTGACATTATCTAATTTTAAACGTTTTTTAAGCATATTTGCGAGGTTGTGATATTAGGCTTGATGAAAAGGACTCTAGATTTAGCCTTCCTCTAACAAAATTAATACAGTAATTTTTGATAGGCTCATAATAAAACATTTTAAAATATTTGAGAGCTAGCAACGAGTTTTCCTCTCTACCTTGAGATAAGTTCAGTAATTTTCTTTCCCTTCTTTATTATTGTTAGGCTAAAGTATGGCTGTACGTGAAGGGCGAAAGCGATTATAGGCTTGGACAGAATACAAAGGTAGTTCCAGAAAACGGCACAGTCCATTTTATCTTAAGCCGTTTGGTCAGCCTGACAGCGAATTATATTTTCTCGCCGACTGAGCCGCGCGAGAATAACACTTTTAAACTTTTGTAATATGGTCCTTATATGACTGTTAGAAAATTCAGAGTTTACTTTTGCTTATTCATACATAGTCATGTGTTATGCAGCTTTCACTTTTTAAAGTAAAATGTTTTCTATGTTAGAAGATCCTTTTGAATAAAATATATATTTTCGGCCAACTAAAATCCTACTGTTTATAGAGCTGTCCCTTAAAGTATGTATATATTAAATGGCTATTAAAAAAGATGTCAAACTTTAAAATAAAATATCTAGTTTTTTGGTGCATGTTGGATACAGATGAAATGTTATAATATGGGGACAACGCACAGTTGTTAGTTTATTCTATTTTGGTTAAACGCGTATGTATGAATAACGATAGTGGGTTAGAGAGGAGAGAGGTTGAACTTAAAGCAGTGTTCCCTAATTGGTGTGGAGGGAAAGTAGGAAACTAAAGAAAAATACACTAAGTACACCCGACCGGGATTTGAACCCCAACCTCAGTCATCGGCAGTTATTGTATAATCTTGGAGTAACGCCTTAAACCATTAGACAGCTGAAGCGGGTGTTTACGTATTACATTTACCAAACTCTAACTTTAAATTCACGCAAAGGCAATTTATAGAATTGGGATATTAATTGTTAGAGACGCTAGGTTAAAGAAAATTGTAAACCACACATGCAAGTATCATAGAACAAGCCAAAACAGCTTTAGGTAGGATTAAAATGGATAAAAAAAACTATTTAAATAATAAAAGGAGCTCTGAGTTAACTTGTTGTGTATAATGTTTTACAGCTTTTAAGTATATGATTGTGGTTTATAGATAATTTATAACCGTAAAAAATCTTCTTTATCAAAGATGTATCGCTCTGCCGTCCATATCTAGGAATATCTCCTCAATTTTTTATTTTATGTTCTTCGTCTAGCTGACCGCCCGGGCTATCAAACTTAATTACATCGATGTATTAAGAGTGGAGACGGTTGAATATAGATGAATTGCAACCATCACGATATAGTAAAATATTATATAGACTAGTTTTTCTCCAAATTTTGGGGTTGGAGGACCTCCGGGGCCCTGGGATTAGAGAGAAGGAGAGAGGATAGAAAATTGTGAGGGGAAAAATATTCATTTCAAGTTATTCCATTTCATCACTATAAACACAAGGAAAAAATGCACTCATCAAATTAGATGTTGAAAAAAGTAATATAATTACATTGAATCAGTAATTATTAGCTTGATTATTTTTATAATTTTAAATCGGATAATTTGATATTTGTTCAGATTTGTTGGCCTTAAGGTTGGTGCAGACTTAACTTTTCAAAATGACTTGTCTACGTTGAAAATAAATACAACATAGTATGAATATTTCCTATTAATATTTTCCATTTCCAATGTTTGTATTATGCGATTAATATTTATTAATAATTTTATTACGAAGCTTCCTGGGATCATGTGGACCAAACATTGATCGACACTGCCTTAACCAATAAAGTCTGTATACGTATATGTGATCCACCTAACCCTTGAAGGATGGCCCATAAAATTCCAAAAGATTCCCCCCCCCACCTCCTTAACATGCTTGAGTAAAAAAACTTAAGGGGGAAAAAAACTCATCCTGTGCATCCAGCTGGGATTCGAACCCCTTATCTTCTCGGTACTGGTAGACAAGACCATCTTGACGCTTAGTCCGCGTTCCCTTCCAGTTTTCCGTTATTCATTTCGTGATTGGTCGGAGTGTAATCAGCTAGCCGGGCTGGGAATGTGATATATACATGTAGCAACCGCTGGTCAGAGGACTTGAACCGGATTTGGACAAGAGCTCCTGTGGGAGGCTGGCTTCCCTCGGGGCGTAGCTTGGCTCACTAATCTTCCTCTGGGAGAGAGAACTGCCGGTATCTCTACCTCCCCTCATTACCTCTCTTTTTCCACTCCACTGTAATTAGAATTAGTGTTTGTCCTGCGTTGGTATTTTCCCTTTCCGACAAGTGAAGGTTTCATGGTTGGGGGGAGAGGAAGTACTGCAATATCTTCTGTTTATAGTCCAATTTTCATGAGAAGGGTCTTATCTGATAGCTGGAGGAGCTAATAGATCTAATTCCACATATTATTGCTTAGTTATGTGGCCTTAATTTGTAAACTTTGATAGATATTATCAATACCTATAAAATAACATTGTTAATAAAGTAAATTGTGGTCACAGTTGGCCGAAAAAAAATTGTATTTTCTAAAGGGCTCTTCCTAAGGAAATTTTACTGTAGCTGCTTTGTGTACATGCGTCATATGATCTGTTTAAACAAAATGTTTTTATGAATTTGTTGACTAGTGTAGCCGTTCCAATGGTATTTTCATAATTTGTTAAAAATCAAAAAGGAAAATTGACTGCTTCGAAAACGTTCGAAGGTTCACCTGTATGTTGGAGACAATACAAAGTTGGCACAACAGCTCTGAGATTTATTATTTAAAAAAAAGTAAATTCTCTATTTTATGTTATTACAAAATGCCCTGGATGCTATCGTTTAAATAATTTATCCTATAACTAACACATTTCTCAGCTAGAATGCCCTGCGCTGCTTTCAATATGCAACCTTTTTAGAACATGTCAAAGTTTAGCTTAAGTTTACTTCCAGTGTTAAAATAGTTATAAATATTGTTTGTAATTGAAAGCATAATCCTCGAATAAGAGAAAATGACCTTCCAATATCATGAATAAATTCGTATAGGTGGGGACGTGGACAGAAATACCGGGTAAATATTGTTTGTTTTGCCGTTGAGTGGGAGGATGGGTTTCTAATCCTGGTTTGGTGTACTGAGGATAGTTTATCCTATATGGCTTCTTCACTTCCATTCAAATGCTGGTACATTTCCTCTAAACGATACTCAACACTACCGCCATTAGCGTGATTAAATTTGTGAATGGCCCGGACAAGTTATAAAACTTGATAAAATAAATTAAGTTCTCAGACTTAATTTTGCCCTCTTTGGTAAAATCAATATTTAATCAAGTCTACTTTCTTTTAAACCTTAAAAAGAGTTTCTCAAACATTTTATAGATATTCTCGTCTTAATAAAAAAAACATTCCTAATGAAAATATATTCGTTATAATTTTTTTTTTATATCTCTTGAATTTCTTCTATCTAATTTGAAGAGAGATCTTTATAGCCCAAAACTTTATTTTTTATTTTTCAACTTGCCTCGCAGAACATTTCCCTCATTAATATGTAGCTGCCCCCCCCCCCCTTTACTCCCTTAAACCTCTATTCATCCCCTCTTCAGGGAATACAAGAAGTCTGGCTAATTGCTGTCATTCCTCCTCTTGACATCTTCACTCTTGGGAAAAAATAAAAAATCTTGACAACCTTTTGACAAAGTTTAAGGCCCTACTCAAACAAGTCCTTGCAACTGTACCGCCTCTTTTCTACGACTCTTTAAGAGGATGTGTTATAGGATTAGCGGGAGAGGTAGATGATGTGTAAGTAAAACAAAGGCTCGTGGAGAAGAGAATATTTACACTAGTATTCCTCTCGAGTTTTCTCTCTCTCTCTCTCTTGGTGCTTAATCTATGAAGGATTCGTTTTGCTATCCCAACGCACCCCTTTCCCTCTCCTTTTGACAGACTTAAAGTCCTGTGTGCTCCATTTAATCCCGACACTTTCTCTCTTCTCCCCTCCACCCCCCGCGGCCATTGTTAAGAACGTTGTTTGCTGTAGAATCAGCACATTGTGTTAGCATTTACATTAGCGTAGTCCTCGAGGTAACCACCCCACCCCCGTCTCTATACTTGACGCCAGACCGAAATTCTGCACTACCCCATGGTTCTCCTCCCCCCGAGGGGTTGCGGGAGAGGAACTGTGTACACGGTCCAATTTTCATAGGAAATGCCTTTAAGAAAAATAAAAACTTTTTACTGTCAACATTGATATCATTTCATCATATTAAATGTTATTTAAAAGGTATTGATAAGATAATATCTATTAACGGTGACACTGCAGAACTCATGGCTTGATGCGCTAACCTCGTGAAAGTGGAGCTAGTTAGTTTACCAGTTTCGGATAAGGCCCTTCTTATGAAAATAGGACTGTATATGCGTAGAAATAAGAAGTGGGGGAGGGGGTCTAGGAGAAAGAGGATTAATTTTGTTCATTCGGTTTCAGATTTCAGTGGTAAGGGGTAAGTTGAATGTTTCATGGCCAGATTTTAATCAACATTTCTAGTGGCCATTGTTTCCTGTGTAGTGGGGGAGATGGTTTTAATTTGTCCAGTGACCCACATTGATGGTCGCATGGTCTAGCGCGTTACTCTCGAGTTGGGCTGGTCTACCGTTGATGGTGAGATGAGGGTTAGAATCTCCGTTCATCCTTTCATCTCTACACTATCAGATTAGTTAAAAACTGGTATTATGGACGTGTAAAGTAGTAAGGCTAGGTGTAAGAAAAAGTTTTTATTTTGAGCTATGATCGAATGTATGTTTGTCAAATATACAGGATGGGGTGAAAACAATTAGACGATCTATGCTGAGGAAAGGGATGGACAACGTGCTGAGGTTTGTCTGAAGTCCGGTGGAGCTCACTTGAGACATTATCTTCAAAAAGTGTAGTATGGAGTTTGATTTTATTTAGATATTGAATATTTACTTTTCAATAAAGTGAAAGTTACTTACTACTCGCCTGTTTCGTCCCCAACCTGTATAACCAAATTAATACTTTGTGGATAAAGCTGTAAGTTTTATTTACTGAAATATATTAAATAATAATTTTAATTTCATTTTAAAAACTTATATTTTGCACACAGATTTTATTTTAAATTCATTTTTAAGAGTGCCCTTGAGTTAAGAACATTGAACTAATTTAGGTAATTTTTCTTTTAATCAAACCGAAATGGATTATCAAAGAAATTGAGATATTCCTTTTTTTTATTTGTAAATTTCCTCACTAGTTATGGGCTGAGACATTTTCAAACCTAAGTATTCTAAACTATATAATGAGCTATTCCTAACTGAAAGTATGTCTATTGCAGGGATTGGCAAGCGGTCAATCTCACAGCAGTTTTTAGCAGACTGCGTAAGAAAATTAGTTATTAAAAATCTTATTATACTTCTAAGTTATCAAATCTATCAAGTCGGCTACTTTCAAATATTTGGGCGAAATAAAAATTACCTTTATATCAAATAAATCAAGTATTGTTACAGTTGAAAATAAATAAATCCTCTTCGCGTGCTGATATCAACAGTTGTCGAATATCTGTCAAGGGTGTCCTAAGATTTATTGACAACTTTTTAATTTTCATTTAAAAGGTTATCTAATTTCTTATCTAACTTTTTTATTTTTCTGTAAAATAAACTTGTAATAAAAACTGCCGCCCTTACTCGCCTTCCCTCTATTCACCTCTTAACAAGTATGAAAATTTGTATATTAAAATGAAAACTCAATTTTTTTATTTTCCTTTAGAGGTATTTTAGGAAAGATTGAATACAAGAAATGAAATAATATAAGATGTGTAGGCAAAAATAAAAATAATAAAAATCCCAGTTAGAGTGGAGAAACAATGGATGCTCGCTGGACATTTGTTTAGATCATCACATGATTGGGGTCAAGGAAGTTTGCAGACCCCTGGTTAAGTGTACCATTTGAGTTTTAGCTGTGCACTGAAAATTCAAACCCTAAAAACTTGTAAATCTACTAAGTCTTTTCCAGATCGTTAAGTGTCGTATTTTGAACGCACTTAAGTGTCCCAGACACACGCGGTGCATGGAATGTTAAGGGTTTTATAGGCGTGGGGGGGGGGATCTGTCTCCCCCCTCTCTCTTCCCCCCAAGTACCCCTCCTAAGAATATGGTAGGTGGATATCCATTTTACTGTCAGCTGTCTCACCCCTCGGATCTCGTGGGATGAACGCTCCTTATATACCTCCCCAGCCCCGAGAAACGTAGTTTTACGAGCGTCGAACGTGTCTGGGGTTAAACAAAATGTTCCTCTTTCTTCTCCCCTAAACCTTCATCGCACTGCAACGTATGACGCTTTTTGTCACCCTGGAGGGCATAGCGTGGGAACCGGTGCAACAGCTGGGCTGCAAGGAGGCTGCAAATCAATTTTTGATACGTTATATGAGGCGACACGCCCATACTTAAACCTTGCATTATCAAAATTTTATTTTCCATGCCACCACGTCTTACTTCGCATTCGGGCTGTGTACGCTTGTGTACGAACTACGCTAATGAGCTAGAATAAGGAAGGTTGAATTTAGATGAAGTGTACCTGCGTTTGTGGTGTGGAGAGGGGAAAACCACTTTTCAGTACACTCGACCGATATTCGAACCCAAATATCCCTATCTGGATTCCCAGCCTGTTGAGTGACGTCTTAGACCATGAGGCCACCAAACAGTTAAAATTGTTTGTTTATAAGTTCTTTCATCGCGTCTTAATACCGCCCCAGGCTGTAACCATCAACACTTATTGGGGTGGAGATAAGGTACGAAAGACAGGTTGAATGCACATTTTCTTAAAGGTGGTGTGGAAAATCTTTAACAAAATGATCTTAAGTACATCTGACTCGGAGTACATGGATGTACGAGTATGTACAGGGTCATATAAAAGTGTTGTGTCCATTCCAGTAAACAGCCAACTTATGTGCTCTTAAAGGTTATTATATATAATATATATAATATATATATATATAGCCTAAGAGCATAAGAGCAATATCGCATTATCTATGCTACCTAGGATGGCCCCCTCAACACATTTCAAGTAATATAATGGTGCACTATTGCTGAAACTTTCCGTTTGCTCTCAGATACTTGTCGCGCTTAATACTGATGTTTGTTTAATACGTCCAGCCTCTAACGTTGACTGTGTCAGTGTTTAGTAGCGACGCCCATCCGCTCGCTCTTAATTCAAAGACTAGCGACCACCCATCATGTCGAGTGGTGGCGGGAAACTGCTGGTCACGTGTCGCCGAGAGGGGCACGTGGTGTGTGGATGGATCAAGTGCAGAGTTGGGAGATAATTTAAAAGCGCTGGTTGAATGATTATTACAGACAAGAACTTTGTTACGTACTTAATTTTAACTGTCTTTCCACCCCACACCACCCACACTAGACGTCACAGCAGTTTTGCCAACCATATAGTCTCTAGCGATAGTACATGGAGCTGAAATGGATTGTATTTAGACCATTAGGATACAACTTTCTGACATTATATTGATAAATTCACCGATTTTCATAAACAATATTAATTTATATAAAAATTGTTCCTTTATATCAAGTTCACAGGATATTACTTTAAAAAAATATTCTAAAATTGTATTGTACAGGTGGTGAAATTATATCGAAAGTAGTATCCAGAGCGTACAGTTGGCAACACTGCGTCACGGGTCGAATTCATGTTTCACGTGCCGTACTTGGCACTAGCCCGGTTCACCCTTCACATAAGACATAACTTAGGAGTCCTACAGCTCGAACCAAACTTGGCGTCAGGGTACGGGCTCTTTGTTTTACTTTTTTTTAAAAAACTAAAGAAATTGAAACTAAAACTACTGAAAGTTTTACCACATGCACATATCTAATATAGAGGGAACTTTTTTTTTAATAGTTCACAATTGGCTCTTATCTGGTCTCTTTTGAAACATTACTCCCAACATTTCCGTATCTATCCACTTTGTTTTTATTTCTAGGATTCGTCAGTTAAAGTAGATTTAAATCTTTCTCTTGTTAGAGGAATATGCGACTGTAATATTTTAGATTTAAATACATTTCTAATAATAAATAACCGCAGGATTGTTCCCTTTAATCGCGAGGGCTGTCTGATGGTTTGGTGATATAGGCCTATGCGCCCAAACAGTTATATACATATAACATATTTATATTGTTCTAGGATCATGAGAATACTGTGTAGATAAAGTTAGAAAATAAACCTTGACATCACCATCGACCATCCAAACACAGAGCTCCATTTTTACCAACATAAATGAGTGTGGTTACAATCTAAGACTGCAAAATACCTGTTGTGTGTCATTTTGTTTAAATGTTTTATTTTATCTTGTTATGTAAAATGGTTTTTATCTTGACTCTAAATAAAAGCTCCACTGCATAGCTATTTTTTTAAAAGATAATTAAGTATGTTTGCGTTGTTGTGGAAACATCGTTAAAATGAACACTGATAATGTCCTCTTTCTGACTGGGAAAGAAGTACAATTCGAGTTAGGGGGATATTGAGTGAGGGGGTGGNGGGGGGGGGGTTGAAAGGCGTTTACACCCCCTCCTTTCCCCCTCATTTCCTTGCTAGTCCTGTACCAACACAGCAACGTCACTGCCTTTCTCTCATTATCCCCGGCGGTCACTCTAAAACGTGACCGCGCGAGTGAGCAACCGCAACTCCATTACGCCCCTCTACCCTCCCACCAGACCTGACCCTTTATCCAACCCTCCCTTCCCCATTTTTTGACTAGGTGGTCCATGATGTTGTACACTCAAGTTTGCTCAAATGTTAGTCAGGCTTGAGCCGACATTTTATAATAACTACCCACTTCTGTGGTCGGGTGGCTTAAAGTACTTGTCTCAAACTCGTTCATAAAATTGGAAATTAAAAATAACTGAAGACCGATTTTCAAAAAATTCAACATTTTAAAATTTTAAAGTTCAAAGAATTCTTGGTAGGCTACATTATTATAAAAATAAAAGTAGGCTCCTATATAAAACCACTAGAAAGACTTTTTTTTTTACCAAAAATTTTAAACATTTAATTTTTCCCTTGAAGGTAATGTTTGTCTTTAAATCTTGTGAAAAGGAAGTCTTATCATAAATATAGATGTGTGTCCGCAAGCAGAGATTGTTCGGTTGTTTTTATTGGTTGGGTGGGACCTTTTAATGTGAAAAAACAATTTGTTAAAATACGTATTAGGGTTCGGCCAAATTGGCAAGCGAGCGCGTGATTAGCAAATAGCTATCGATTGTTGTTTACAAGGAGGTAAAGGTTCGAATCTTGGCTCAGTGAACTGAGTGTGGTTTTTGAAAAGTGATTTATTGTTATGGTTTTCTCATCTTCTCTCCACGCTAATGGTGATTATTATTTGTAAAGACCTGCTTTGATTATAATATTTAAGTATTTTAACCAGTTTTATATATATATATAATGGTATGGTTTATGATCTTGACAATTAAATTAGGCCGTTAGTATAGTGTGCTAAACCTATCGATAGTAATAAGTGTCAAATTGAAGTTTTCCTAAAACTCAATGAACCAACATACAATAATATTGCCTAGCGCCTGTAAACTAGACTGTACTGGCTCGAGCGTTCGCTCCAGTCTGGCCACCCCTCATTACCACCAATGTGCTCTATTTTATATTTTAGTCTCTCGCTCGCCCAGTCTGGCAGTCCCCTTACCCGCTTCGGTGGCTTCGCCGAATACGGGAAGATTGGTGTTCGATCCCGGTCGGATGCACTAAGGGTGGTTTATGATAGTGTTCCACTCTCCTTCACAGCAAATTTGGGTGCACCTCATATTAATTAAACCTTCCTAATCCCCAGAGCAATTAATGTAATAAGTACACCCGCGTACAACCTAAACGGGCGGTAAGACGTGGCTCTAAAAGAATACGAATGTGCTCCCAAGTATTGCACATATTTGGTGCTTGAATTAGTTTTACTTGCTAAGACAATCAGTTTAATGTTTGTTTAGATAAAGATGCGTGGCTCTCAGCACCCCTTTCCTTGCGGCTGATAACTTGGGGTCTAGACTATCTGTCAAAATAACCGTCGCCAACGCCCCAACCCCCTTCCTGTTGTTGGTCCTCCATCTTCCCTTGTGGTGGACCCGAGTAAACCCACTCGAACACCACTCAGAGGGGTAAGAAGGGGTGGGTGGAGGACTGAGTGGTGTTCTGCACTGGGCATACTTAGTCTAACACCCCCAAACCCACCCTGGAGGCTAAATACAGACCACTATAACACCCTCTGCCACCCGCTCCTTCTCCTGGGTTCGAGAGTGCCGTCTAATACTCTGACAAACTATAACATTAGTCGAAATGGACAGTGGCCGTCGCGACGCTGGCCACAATAATTCTCTAGTCTGGCGTTCATAGTCTCTTCCCTCAATGTTTAATATGGACGGGAATGGAGCGTGAGCTGTGCCTCTGTCTGCAAAGCTGGCTTATGAGACAAGGGATTAGATTTAATTGCATAACAAAGTCAATCAAAATAAAATGTACAAGATTATTAGTTCCATGATTAAACATACTATTAAGCCAATTTTCTAATTTGGTTAACTACTTTAATAATCATCTCTTAAGGCGCCCGCCTCGGCCAACAAGAAAGTATCAATTGCTGTTTGGGCACCATTTATGTTCATTCGACAGTAAAAGTTGGAATGCACGATTTTAACGAATAACTAAAGTATGATTAATAAAATAATAATAAATATTTCATTGTGTACACCTCATATGAATGTATAGTTTATACGTTATTAAATTTAAGCCCCATACCTTTATTACTTTACCTTCAACATTGGCACGCAAAAAGCATTGAATAGCAATACTCTACCCTTAAAACTGGTGAATTGTAATTATTCGAAATCATTGAATCACTATTTATACCTTATAATTTAAGTGTACACTTGTTAAAATAGTTTGGTAGCTTTTTTCATTTTAAATTGCTTTAAAATACAATGGTCTTTGTCCGTTTATCGAACTACTCTTTATGTATAAGATTGTTCCTTTCGCCCTTGACCTACAGACACCCTTTTTTTTTATGTCAGTACGAAATAGGTGAACGAAACCTACGACACTTCTTATCGGCAGGGAAAAAGGAAGGTTCGTTTCTGGTTCTCATTTTAAAATGTTATTTTGTTAGCTTATCAAAAAATTATTCTACTTGACAGAGAAAAGCAAAATCTCTAACTTATTTTCATCAAGACTGGTCTCATAGCTCCACTAACATACTTTCGTTCATAGTCTCTCCCCTCAATGTTTAATATGGACGGGAATGGAGCGCGAGCTGTGCCTTTGTCTGCAAAGCTGCCTTATGAGACAAGGGATTAGATTTAATTGCATAACAAAGTCAATCAAAATAAAATGTACAAGATTATTAGTGCCATGATTAAACATACTATTAAGCCTATTTTCTAATTTGGTTAACTACTTTAATAATAATCTCTTAGGGCTCCTGCCTCGGCCAACAAGAAAGTATCAATTGCTGTTTGGGCACCATTTATGTTCACTCGATAGTAAAAGTTTGAATGCACAATTTTAACAAATAACTAAAGTATAATTAATGAAATAATTATAAATATTTCATCGTGTACACCTCATATGAATGTATAGTTTATACGTTATTAAATTTAAGCCCCATACCTTTATTACTTTACCTTAACATTGGCACGCAAAAAGCATTGAATAGCAATATTCTACCTTTAAAACTGGTGAATTGTAATGATTCGAAATCATTGAATCACTATTTATACCTTATAATTTAAGTGTACACTTGTTAAAATATGTTTGGTAATTTTTTTCATTTTAAATTACTTTAAAATACAATGGTCTTTGTCCGTTTATCGAACTACTCTTTATGTATAAGATTATTCCTTTCGCCCTTCACCTACAGACACCCTTTTTTATGTCAGTACGAAATAGGTGAACGAAACCTACGACACTTCTTATCGGCAGAGAAAGAGGAAGGTTCGTTTCTGGTTCTCATTTTAAAATGTTATTTTGTTAGCTTATCAAAAAATTACTCTACTTGACAGAGAAAAGCAAAATATCTAACTTATTTTCATCAAGACTGGTCTCATAGCTCCACTAACATACTTAAAAAAAGAGTTGAAAATGAGTTGTCACATTTTACCACAATTTTTCTATAACTCTTTAAAATATGTGGTTGTTAAGGAAAAAGAGCCCTGTTGGAATCTTTCGGCTTTATTTTCCCCCTATTTTGAAATAACGCATCGTAGAATTAAATATAGTATTGCATTAGAGCTGAACGTCTGAGCGGCAATTTCTTGACTACCGAGGCGCACCTCTTAGTGGGTATTACACTTTTATTGAAAGCTTGGTTGATGTTTCTTTAAATGGGTTCATGACATCCTATTATGGGATTAACATACAAAGGTGCTAGAAATTTTACTAAACAACTTTTGTTAAACTAGAACGTTAAATTAGCTATGTTATTCAGTTTTAATTTTGCTGTAATATAAATGCCGATAGAATAACGATACTAGTACTTTAATTTTGTCAGTTTCGAACTGGGAAAAATATATTTGAAAAACGTTCTAGAGCTCCCTTTCTATCACGATGCAAATAGATGAGAGTATATTTGGAAAACTGCACATGTGAAGCTATTATCCGAATGTTTTAATTTTGCTGTAATATAAATGCCGATAGAATAACGATACTACTACTTTAATTTTGTCAGTGTCGAACTGGGAAAAACATATTTGAAAAACTTACTAGAGCTACCTTTCTATCACGATGCAAATAGATGAGAGTATATTTGGAAAACTGCACATGTGAAGCTATTATCCGTTCAAGTTTTGACTTTGGGATTTGGTTAATACCATCATAATGTATTGTTAGAAGGGATCAGTCATCGGCTTATTTTATGTGTGTATATGAGCTGAAATCTTGTTAATGCGTGTATGTACTTATCGACCGTAAACCATCATCCAGCTACAATGCTTGTGACACACTAATGATAGGTGGAATTTACTGCCCGTGTAATGGATCTGTAAACTTTTGTATTTTTCCAGCGACTTTTTTTTTTTTACACTTAAAGGCTGAGGCGTCATCTATATAAATAGGCTGGATTACCAATTACGGGGCTACGAGGTCCGAATCACTATTGGTCATACTGAGAGTTCCCTTGTTTTCCATTAAACTGTGAGTGAAATTCTTATAAATTCAATCCCCTAATCCCTAACACGTTAGCTTTATTAGTAAATATGAGTACAGCCCGAAAGTTAGACACGGTGACAGAAAAAATTACCCTAAATGGGTAGAGACGAGTCAAATTTTATTATGTATCCGAAAAAATATCACACCTATGCTGGGCTCAAACCCAGAATTGTCACCATAAATCCAGTCTGTTGACAGCGTGATATTTCAGACCACATGGTTAACATTATTAGTGGCTTTTAATAATTCAAACCATGTGATATAATTTAGGTGCTTTTTTTCCGCACCGCTCTCTACTGGCCGTATACGCTTATCTACTAACTCCGCTAATGATTTTGGGAAGGCTCTCTAGATGCATACCTTGTGTGGCGGTACAGTGGAAAACTATTTTGGAAAACCACCCTACACCCAACCGAGATTCGAACCTTGACCTCACTAGACATTGGCTGTCTAATCCACTGCGAGAGTAGTGGCTTAAGTGGCTTAGACCACGCGGGTAGTTTGCGTGATAACACTAGAGATGCATAAGCATTCGTTTAAGGGGAATATAAGTAAATTTTGAAAAATAGCTCTTAGGGCTACTCATTGGTAATAAACAAACAGGAAAATAATTCTACTAAATTGTCCGTGCAACCAAACATTATTTTGGTATCGTAGAATTGAATTGATATTGATAAATATTCTTAGTAATTTTGATGGACTTAATAAATTGACCGTAAACTTTGACGTGTTTTTTTACTGTCTCAGATAAACATAATGTATTGTAATTGTTAAAATTTTCGGCCTCAAGATTATTATGAATCTAAGTTTAATTTGCCTCCAAATTAAAATATATGTTTTACAATAGTCTGTCCCCGGGCCAAGATCCGAAACGGTTAGACAGATTTTGTTGAAACTAAATATTTAGTGAGACGATCCCTCGTGAATTATTTTTCATTTTGACCTTAGCCCTTAAAATAAGAGTATTTTACAAATGAGGGATTTTTTTTATGTGGCTAGTGATTTTATTTAAAATGTATACCTGGGGAGTGTTTGACAAAATAAATAATGTATTTTTGTAGGAAATTTGTTAAGTAATAGTTTACTAATGAGTTATATTTTAAAAAAAATTAAAGGATATCTTAGTATTTTAGTTAGACATTTGTATCTTGGGGACTACTTAAATGGTAAATGTTTATTTATTTTTCTAAGATAAATTAGTTTAAAAGTACCAACTTTGGGATGTAATAAATTTGGAAAATGATGAAAACAATCTTGTTTGAAATTAATGTATGTATGAAGGGCTTATTGTAATAAGATATTTTTTGTTCTATCTGAAGATCATTTTAGGGAGGTTTACTGAAGTTATCTTTGAAAGTTTTGTTCCAAGCTATATGTGAGTGTGTGTACAACTTTGTCGCGTTATTTTTTTCACCCTTAATCTTTCAAATGGAACATTTTGTTCCATGATTTAGTGCAGATCTAATTGTATCTTTTCATAATACTGACTTAGTATTTTAATTCATTTCACAACTCTGTATCCCTCCATAGTGAAAAAATATTTTTCATTAAGAGTGGTTCTTTAATGTACAAATGTGAACTGTGTAACCTTGTATTTGAGAATGGCTTAAAATACATATGCGTTGCCACTTTGATGTTTAGCGATATGTATATTTTTACTTCTGTACGGTAGATTGATGGCGCTGAGGACTTGTCACTACTCATAAAAAAATATTGTTTGTTTATACCTAGAGTAGGATTTTGATAAGAATTAACACCTAGAAAATACTTTTTTTGTTCACATTGGTAACACTGTCGCTACACCCTTCCCTGTGTAGGACGGGGAGATCGAGGTTCAAATCTCAGTTAGGTGAACTGGGAGTAGTTTTTCCTAAATGGTTTTCCACTCTCCCTCCACGCAAATGTGGGTTCACTTCCTCTAATTAACCTTCCCCATTTCTTAATCCATTAGAGTAATTAGTACTTAAAGCGTATAACCCGAATGGGTAGTAAGACGTGGTGCTAAATTTTATTATTATTTACAGTGTGAAGCGAGGTCCAATTTTAGTTAAACTTTTTATAACTATCTTTTCGTCCCGAGATTGCTGCCAAACACGTGGATCAAAAATTGGACCAGGGTATTCTTTGAATTAAGGATGAACGATGTTCACACGGTTTTTCAATCTGGTTATCCATTTCAATATAACTTTTAATCAAAGGGCTGCGTTAGAAATTTAAATTCAAATCACTTTGAATAAATTATCAAAGACATATATTGAGCCTGTAATTTTCTTTTTAACTATTGTCGTTTACGATATGGAAGTCTGAAACCACGTAGATAACCTGTTTTTTCTATGTACTATTGAAATTAATATAGATTAATTTTTTTGTTCAACTTAATACCACACGTTTTGGCGGCTGATTGGTATAATTCGATATTCTGAGTAGACTAGATTGTGAATAAAGGAGATATCAAGGTTTGAATCTCGGTCCCGTGTACTGAAGATGGTTTTCCACTCTCCCTTCACGTTAATGATGCGGAGGATAATTCCTTTAGATATAAATTTTATAATCCCTAAAACCAGTAGCGTAATTAGTATATAAATATGTAGCCTTAACAGGTTAGCCTCAGTCCTAAGAAAATAAATTTATCACCGAAGAGAAATAACTTTAAATCAAAGAGAAATACTAAAGCTGAAGTAACGATAAGAAAATAATATTCTCAATAAAAATATTTCTAGGTATTTTTATTTTAGTTGGAAGGGTGGTCAACTGTTCATTTCAATTGCAAGAAAAATGTTTGAAAACAGTTACCCGGGTAAGTAGTTTTCTTTGAAACTATGTATACGTTTTAAGTAGCTACAGAGGTTTATGAATTAGTTTTTTTTTATTACTGGGAGGAGGGGGAAAATGACGTTAGACAGATCCTTTTTATTTTTGAAATGACATCTTCGAATACATTTGTGCGATTTTATTTTTGTTCTCGCTAATGCTTTTAAGTTTATTACTGGCGCTGTGGAATTTCAGCTCTTTTGATGGTAACTTTCGAGTTTTAGTACTAAAGTTTTTTTTAGATCCTTAAACTTTTAAGTCTTTTTATTTTAAAGTTTAGATTTTAATACACTGGCATGGAGACCACGGGTGGTGCAACTTTCGTAAAGATTACCTTAACCAAAATAAGCTTCAGTGTTTACAGCTGTAAAACAGGGTTAGTACTGGCATCCGATAATCCGTTCCTTTAAAAAGTTTATGAGCTCTAAGTATAAAAAAGAAAGTACTAGAGAGTAGGGATTACGAAAGAAAGGAAACGATATCGTAAGGATCGACAAAAATAAGTGAAGTAGTCGGATGTAGTGACACCGTAAAGGCCCATCGATAACGTTTAAAAGTTGGTGACGAGCTGGTTTTTTTTTTCTTAT
>CABFOV010002869.1:24217-34880 GCA_902141375.1 Timema poppense | reverse complement strand
TTCTTCTTCTTCTTACCTGAGAGCTACCGCAATCATTTCTTTAGGTTGGATGCAGTTCCTCATTTTTGTGTTCTGACGCTGAAGGATTGGCTGTAATTTATCATGTAATTCTTCCATAGATGAAATTGACATTCGGAAAAAATTAAAAAACTTCTTTTCGTCACTTATGAGTTCCTCATAAAGAGTAGCAAATACACCATGCTCATCACGCTTTTGTAGCAATGGGTGTACCCAAATTGTCCTGTTTTGTCTTTTTTTATTACGTCTCCTACGAAAGTACCACATGGCAATAAGAATACCGCGATCCATGCTCAAAATCAGACTGAGAGCTCTCCCAGAGCTTGGGAAGAAAGCACATGTTAAAACCGGACCTGATGAAAACCTGATACAAACCTGATGCCACTTTCTTCTTCAGGTTTTAAACCGGCCCGGCGAAACCTGAGCGTGTGAAAGGGCTGTAGGATGTGTGATTTTTAAATAAAGGGTGGGTAACTACCCCTGCTTTTTTTTTGTTTCTCTCCATAGTTGGAAGGTAGAAGGGCGTGGTAATTGTTTTGGTTGGACATACAATATGACAAGTTTTTTTTTACTTGTCCTTGTTAATGTTTTTAGCCTTAACTGTATTATTAATGAACATACTTGGAGGGTAGAAAAAGTTACTAGATCTGCCTTCACGCATTCATACGTCAAATAATGTGATCTGCAGCTGTCACTTTCGATAGAGAATATCAGTACTGCCTATACAAATAATATAGTAAAAATTTTTCAATCTTGACCACACTAAATATGTTTGAATTTATTAAAGGGTTTTCCAAATGAATATTCTTAATATAATCAAGGTTGTGTTTTTAAAAACTAGAATGAGGGAAGTAATCCACACCTCTTGGAATACATGTATTATACTAAATGGATACCCCTCCAGAATTAAAACTCCCTACGTATTGCACCACTAGGACTGTTCTACTAATTATTCTACTATACCCAAAATCATAAATAATGTAGTTTATAGAACGTAGAGCTTTTTTTTTTGTATTTTTAAATATTTAACGCATTCCCTTTTTTTATTGTTATGTATGATTATATTTTATATCCAAAGTAGTGCAGCTATGTATAGAAAAGGTTGTGTTCTCTATGCACATTAGTAATTTAAGTTTATTTTAAATGTGTACAGCTAGTTATTTGCGATGATTCCGTATAGCAATAGTAATAGCTGCAATATTCCGAAATTTTAACTACCGCTTTATATCTTCCTGTGTACTCGAAAAGTTAGCGCCGCGGACAGACTTGGCATGTTCCATTCCTCCGATAGTCCACTTAACACGATAAATTTAGCTTGAAATGCTGGGGAAAATGGGTTGGGAAAGGAGGGAGGGGGATGAGTAGCAGCGGCCGCGTAGCATCAAAACGACTGGAAATAGCGTAAGGGGGGGAGGGGGGGGAGGAGGTTGGATGGATAAAAAGTCGGTTTCTAGATTACTTGGTGCATATTTTATTCACAAATAAATGATTTAAAGCTACCTGTGTCCTAAATCGAGGGTATTTTATATTTTAAGCCGTCCGAGGGAATTAGGGAGCTTGCGGGAGGGGTGAAAGTAAGGGGAAATAGATTGGATGGGGTGCATTAGGGCTGGATGACCCTTTTAAATATTTGAAACCTCAAACTGTTGATGCGCGTGTTGTTGATCGATACCTTAGTTTACAAACGCGATGCCAATCGCTAGTAAATATATGCGTTGCTTCTTTTCCATGACACTCGCGTTTTGGCATAAGTGAGCTTTGCCTGAACTTTGCTTCCCATTGCGGATCTTATAACCCATTCAGGCTCACCCATATTTTAATTGCGTTTATGGGGGGAAATTAAGGTGTAGACTTAGGAGTAGTTTCACAGAGAAATGTGTACTATAGAGAGAAGACATCATAGGACAAAATATTCAGTCAAAAAAAATAATGGTTTTTACACTGGAGTCTCGATAATTTTATTTCTGTCGAGTGACCGCTTCGAACACAAGTGTTTCAACTTTTGGTTTCCTTAAAGCGTCATGTTACTATGTCAACCAGTCCCTTACAGTGTTGGCTATGTTTACCTTCATTTTCATCATTCTTTGAGTTAAAGTATGACTGTCGCGTAGTAGTTTTGTGATGATGAAGGGGGAGGGGAGGTGGCATTCACAATAAACTTACAACAGACACTAGGATAATAGATCACGAACACTTGCTATAGAAGGGGATGGGGGATAAGAGTCCCAGATTTTTATATTAGTAGTTTTAAGAAAACCATCACAAACCAGGAGAGTTAGTTGCATGCCTGTGTGCCTGGCTTTGATCAAAGAGGTCAGGTCGCGAATGTTGGAGTACCGGCGGGTACAATGGTATTTCATATTTAAAAAATATATTGCACACATTTAAATATACTTTATCGAATTGTGGTCCAAATAGACATACTAATTTTGATAAGTATAATTTCAAAGTTTATATGACTTATAGCGCCATACGTGATAAAATAGTTGTTTTTTTTTACTTTGGACATCTTTGCCCTTAAAATAATACGGCTAAAGTTGATTGAAAATCAAAATATTTTGTCCCTCTTGGGTGCCTATGTTTATTTCGATTTTAGCCGAAATACATCAATTTGTCCAATTATTACGAAGAAACAAACCGAAACAATCGTCACAATTCTCTTTTTATCTTGAAACGTAAAGAGCTTAATAAAAGATACATAAGATATAGTTTCTTAGATTATGTTAATTTAAGGTGGCACATCAAAAACACAAAATATTCAGTGAAAACACCTTGGCAATTAATTAACTAATACAAACAAAACATTTAAAGTGGGAATTTAGGAGATGCGAGAAAAAAATCCAGTGCTCAGTTTTTATATTAAACACGTTTTTTTGGCCTAAATAAATAAAATATGCTTGCATAGAAACATGGAGTTTAATCTTCTTCACATGATGTCAATAGTGGTTGAATATATCTTAAGCATGGTGGTATTATCTAAAAAACTATTTAAATGAAGAGAAAAGGTTGTCATTAAATTCCAGGACATCATTGAGATTTCTTAAAGAACTATCAAAAACACCATGTGGAGGAAATTAAATTCTATGTTTCTATTAAAGCAATATTATATTTATTTTGACCAAAAATAATTAGCTATATATACTGAAAAACACAACTTTTCTCGCGTCTCCCCCCTTCCCCTCCTCCCCCCTTAAGGCAAAAAGTTACTTAAACTTAATCATGTTCATCTTGAAGCATTATAATAGCAATATTGACATCTCAATAAGTAAAATGAATAAATACAATATTTACACAAAATAAACATTATGATGTACACATTATTTTTATAAGAAATTCAATTTAGGCTTACACATTTCTAGTACATTTATATTAATTATAAATCATACATTTTGACATATATTATTTTGATAAGAATTGGAACTAATATTAACTTGATATATTTTCACTAACTATGCATAGCAAATTTGTTGAATATATTAATAATTTTAACGTGTTATGTATGATATAATGAAGATTAATTAAAGAATAGTAAATAGATTTAAATTAATATTTTCTTATGTTGTTTAAAAAAAAATGTTCCTAATAATTTGTTCCTGGGAGGGACAAGGGGGCACTTCCCCCTTCTGGAAATAATTTTTCTCCCTGTAGTAAATATGCTTTCTCCTAGATATAATTATTCCAAATCTTCTGATACTATCGAATATAAAGCTGAAAGATGAGCTTAAATTAAACTCCAAATAAATGTTGGATGCATTCAATTTTGAAAAATATTCTGGCGAAGACCCCTCCAAATAGTTTATAGAGGTATCTGTAAAAACAAATGTCAAGGAGCTTCTAGGGCAGACTTGTCAAACTCTTTTGACCTTAAGGGCATCATTGAGCATTTAAAATAATAAGAGGGCTGCATTTCAGAAAGTTCAATATTGTATGCATCTTAAATGGGAAAATCTCATTGTAAAATCCTTACTATAGCAAAACATTAAACTAAGACTACACAAAACGTTAATTCTTGCCCTATTTTTTACTCCCAAATTTGATTTTTTATATTTGCATAAAATGTATGAGCGGTTTTAGATCGCTTGTTGAAGTCACAAACATATGACAAATGTGTGTCGGTAAATGTGATCGTTCGGAAGTTTGTTCCTTTTAATGAGCGAAAACACACTTGTGTGATGACAAATATTATACATACTTGATTCGCCTTGATTCGCAAATTTAATCATTTTTGGGAATAGATCCTTGGTGAGTAATGAGTAAAATTTGGTACACCAACCTTGCCTAGTATATTTCAGAAAATAATGACCAAATTTCAAATGTCATATCAAATGTTGTATTCCTATTACTGTTTATTAAAGGATGAATTGGGTCATATTTTATGTTGGTTCATAAAAAGGTCCGCGGGCCGCACATAAAATGAATTCGGGTTCGCAAGTTTGACATGCCTGTTCTAGAGCCATCCAAATTTAAAAGTAAAAAATAATAATTTAGATGCATGTCATTTTCAAGAATTTTCACGCGAGGAGCACTACAAATTGTATTTGAAAGATCTTGGATTTCAAAAAATTTGCAGTAGAAGAGCACCTCAAATATCGGCTAAAGGAATTTATAAAATAAATTCAGACGAGGACCATTTCAAATAACCTCTAAGAAGATCTAATTTTCAAAATATAATCGGGTGAAGACCACTTATAATATGTTCTAGAGGCATATCCTTTTTGAGAGAAACTCAGGCGAGGATCAATCTAAATAGCTTATAGTAGCATTCAAATTTTACAAAATAGTTTGGCTAAGATCCCTTCAAATAGCTTATAGAAAATCCAAACTGGAAGGTGAGGTATATTTAAAATAGTTTCTAGACTCTAGAGGCATCCGAATTTCAAAAATTTCCTAAAGGAGGAATACTTAAAATATCTCTAAGCAGCATCAACATTTAAAAAAAAATAGGAGGGAGGACTACTCTAAATAGCTTTTCAAAGATTCTGATTTACGAAATTGAGGTAAGGACCACTCCAAATTAGTGATAGCGAAAGCGAAGAGTGGGGTGTAGGGGGATGTCATTGGCTCTCCTGGAATAAATTATCCTCCCTCTAGTTGTATTTCATAATTAGCTAATATTCTTGAAATTTGAAACTGAAAGAGTTACATTAAATAACTTCTAATTGTATTTAATTTTCAAACATGTTCCAGGTTGGGGGTCTCTTCAAATAGTTTCTAGATTCATCCAATTTTAAAAAAAATTGCTGTAATGAATGTAAATAGATTACTACTAGACCCCAAACAATTAAAAAAAATATATCCACGTCATTAGTGTTTGTGTTAATGTATTATTTTTAAACGAGTGTATCACAAAGTTGATTGGCATGCGATGAACGCTCTTAATATAGATTAAAAATGTAAATAAGTAATATTTTACTGATAATTTAAAAAATAACTGGGTGCGTACCGAGCTTTGTCGAAATTGGATAAAATTATCACTATTAAAAAAATCTAAAAAACTGGTTCATTAACATTGGTCAAAATAGGGCCTAGTAAAATATCAATATATTAATAATTTAATTCAACCCGCTTCGGTAGCCGTGCGGTCCAACCCGCTATTCTCTTGTTGGGATAACTGCTAAAGACGTGGAAAATTGACCTTGGTTGGGTGCAGTGAGGGTGGTTTTCCCTAAATGGTTTTCCACTCTACCTCCACGCATATTCGGGTGCGTTTTCTATAATTAATCCCTAAACCATTAGTGTAATTAGTACACAGGCATATAAACCGAACAAGTAGTGAGACGCAGTACTATTTATTTTTTTTAAATCAATAACTATACATTTTGTATACATAAAATTTTTTATTTTATTTTAGATTCAGCTGACCTGATTTATATGATATATGGGAACAGTCATGACTTAAAATAAAATGTGTAGTGGAGTGTTTTCCGCGGCATGTTTAGGGGGTAGGTCACATTGTTTTTGAGGTTTTAGTTTTATACTTGTTTAAGTTGATTATAACGATTATAAGGAAGTTAAAAATTGAAATATAAATGTAAGAAGTTAAAATAATAGAAATTGTTAAGTTACTCATTGTTTGTTTTTTAGTTATCCAGCCCTGGAAATAAGCTTTCTTTTGTTTGGTTGAATGGCGCTGCTAGATCAACTTCCGAAATACCGACCAAGCTCATTGAATATATTTTGCGACCTTTTAGTTCCTTTCATGTAAACATTAGTCAAGAAATCTAAAGTAATTGAAACAAGTGTTAGTGAGCAAGCGGGTTTAACATTCCTCTTGTTTGGTTCGTTGGTAATGGAAAGGTAATTATTCGAATACAAGCCGAATGTGCTAAGGGTGATTTTTCTAAATTATTTTCTCATCTCCCTCCACGAAAATATACATTTCCTCTTTAAATCCCATCCACCTCTATAGTGTAATTAAATGTGGATATGCTGGACGGGTACTAAGACGAAGGGAAAAGATTAATCTATAAACTAGGATTAGAACACTTGAAGGTTTTTAGATAACTCTGGTTGCCATTTTTTAATACTTCAATGGCCTATATTTTATTAAAAGTGTAACGACAATCTTTATATTATTTTTGGAGCGTGACAAATAACCAAAATTGTTTGTTTATATTGAATTTAAAAATCCCTGACCAAAGGTTGAATGGATATTTTTAAAATCTAAACCATTATTGTGATGTTGTAAACATGGTTGTAGATAGGTCTATATGAGATTCTCTTATATTAAAATCTTCGCAATACAAACCAATTTTATCGAGCCAAATATTTTTTTAATTTTTAATATTTATAAGGCTTATGAAATTGTTTTTCCATTGCGCCCTACTACCGAACCGGTCTATACTCGTATTAATAACACTCGAATGTGAATGAAGAATGTAGAGTTTTTAAGCAAGTTCGCCCATACCTACGGCCAGGGAGATTAGATAACTATATAGGAAATAACCCGCTCTACACAGGGGGTTGAACCCTGAGCTCTAAGTCACTGACAAGTCAGACTTGATAATCCTGATATTTATTCATCTGCCCACTGATCCGGTTAATTTTATTAACTAATTTGACATAAGTCTTAAACTAAGTGCACTTAAATGAAAGCAAAAATATCAACCACACCAAATTTACTATCATAAGCTAAAATTGAAGCAAATACTTTGAAATTAGAAACAAATATTCCATATTAATTTCTTAGAAAGCTTAATTTGCTAAAAAAAAAAAGTTAATTAAATATAAAATGTTATTTAAATTTTTCCAAATGTATGAAAAAATTCCTAAGTATTTCTAAAAACAATACATATAAAATTTATTGCAAAGCTAGTTCTTACTAGGCACATTCAAGAAGATACCACACAGTTCCGAACAAATTTTAGCTTTCTAATTCTAAATAAGGATTCACTTATAACATATTTATTTTAAATTAATTAAAATAAAACCAAGAATTTCAAATAGATAATAAAATCACCTGTATGTGTGTCATGTTATATACTGTTATGTTAAATCGGTAGCAAATTCAGAAAATTAAATTTGGATGATAAAAATATTGGTGGTAAGGTGAGCCTCTGGAGGCTAGGAGGGCTTTCTTCCTGAAACACCTTAGAATTGAATGCCTTCACAAGCTGTGTGTGGCCATACCTGTCGTAGCTGGATATGATAGGATCATTACAAAGTTAGTTGAAACTTGAAGAAATTTTATATGGTGATCGGGAGTGGAACTGTGAATAAGCGTTTTTACATTATTGTATTGCAGCTATGGTATAAAAAAGGATAACTATACCAGTGAAACTGTTGATTGCCATGGGAAATAGAATTTAGAAATCTAAATTAATTTGACAATTACGATTTAATGAACGAACGATATATTATGTTCCCCTGACTTAGGTTTACGCCCAGTAAAGCAGTAAGAATCTCATTTAATCATCTTCCAGTGACGGGAGCTTTGAATATGAATCAGATTAATGTACATTAGAGATGGCTTTTCCATGACGGTCTTCCATCTTCTCCCAGCAAGAGTGAAAACATTTACGAAAGGCCTTAAGTTTCTCATCATTACCCCGTTTAGTGGAAACAACTTTTTTTGTTAATGTTAAACGATACCAAGCCATTAAATAAATGAATACGCATGTATACAGAAAATTTTAATAATAATAAAGATCAGACAAATGAAAAGAAGTTGATAAAATTTGCTAAAATCATTGATCAGTTTTGATATGAGATTATTTTTAAATATGATAAATGCTATTAAAATAGTAAGTTAAGGTGGTCTTGTGTAGGAGTAACAATAAGAAAATAACTAAAATTCTTACTTATCTTCATCACAAATTGTAAAAGTAAACAATGATAATTTGTGTTCCAGTGTTAGAACAGCCTTTAAAAGCATACTTCTCTCTTCCTATACTAGCCATTTTGTTCTCCAAACTAGAATCCACCCTTTACCAAGACACACCTACTGAATAGATTCTAGTATTTTTCTCTCTAGCAATTATTGGTAATGGTGCTGTATGGTTTGGTCGGTCAGTGATCCTGGTCAGGGGGGAAGAGAGTAGGACAGGAGGGCACTGCTGGGTGACATTGTAAGCACTTCATCGCCCTTGCAACTCTCCCTTTGGGACGGTTTATTATATTTTACAATGGTGATGGGTCATTTACAACGTTGCGAGTTCCTCTAAGAAAACTAACTCTACTTCGGAACCTAAATCCTATAACGAATGGTTTTATGGCGCGAAAACACGAGTCCAAATTTGAAAGTACGTTTGTCAGCGCTCCTCTGCGGTGAATCGACAGAACTACAATTTACAATGTTATAAAATGGACTGAATTTTGCCCTACCCTTGGTTCCCTCTAGTGTTCTCTTTCTCTATGGTAGCTTTGAGTATAAGGGGGGATAGTGATACCACCGGGGAGAATACATTCTCGGTACACATCTGCGTGGATTAGAAGTGAGACCTCCCAAACACCAACAAACCGAACTAGATTAAATACTGAAATTTAGTCGTTGTGTCCCTAAAATAGGCAAGGCTTTTTTCACTATTTTCAAGCCCCCTCTCCCACTAAAGAGATGGAAAGATGGTTTCCCCTATCCCAATCCCTTTCTATCTTACGTTTTTGTGTTGTTGTTATTTTTACTATTTGGTATATTAGATGATTTTAATCGTTTAATTATTTCCTAGAAAAAAGAAATGGTAATGAAGCGAATGATACAAAATCTTAAAATACCTTAAATTCCAAATGAAAATAGTAAAAAAATATAAGTGAAATTTTATAATTAATATATTTTCTAGAAAATATTTTTTTAAATATTCTATAGTCATAAACATTGGTATTATACATTATAAAATGTATTTTGGCCCCCTCTTTCTTCCCCCCAACACTTACGTAATTTAAGGACGGTGGCGTGCCATGGGGTTGGGGTTTGAAGATATATCTATGACAAATGTACATTTTAATTCATACTAATGGTTTTTTATTCTCCATGCAAATTTAGGCACACTTTCTTTAAATTATACCTTCCTCATCGCTGCCATATAGTTTTGTTAATACTTGAGTCCAAGTTTAGTATTAATTTTGACATTTAAATGGTGTACCTATCATTGTAAATTATTTTTTACCGATGAATATTTTTCATTTATTAGCATATATAGTTAAAATATGTATGTATTATATCTTAATTAAATGAGTGCTACAGTTCTCAAACTATTCCAAGTGCACAGATTGTCACTGAACTTTAGATAATATGAACAAAATATTTTAAAGATGTTAGGAGAATATAGATCAATAATTTAATACTTAATCGGAATATGGCCACATTCGATTAAATTTCAGGTGCTATTGATAGGAAATATAGTTGTAGGTTGGTACCTTTTTTCTAACTGACACACAAAAAATAGCTTTTTAAATTGACACACACTAATTTTGCTTAATTAGATAAGTTTCCTTTTTTTGTTGTGCGCATCAGAATCTGAAGAGTTCTTGAATTATTGTAATGGGCATTTTTTTATTTAATGAGAACTTTTTTTAATGTTTCTTATAAATTGCTGCTATGCCATGACATATTATAGAAATGTTCTTGTTAATAACACTATATATAAAATTAATCTTAAAATATCTACTGGACCCCATTGCCCCCGCCCCCATTACTCTTTTTTGAAACTCTGCCACGTAAAATGGTCATATATTATCAACAACCCCGCACATCCCTTGTCAGTGATGTCGCACCGATCCACTGAGTCCATGTCAGTATCGCGTCATAAACTGTCAATGTTTGTGTACAGGGTTTAGACCGTGTATGCAAATTCGCCCATTACCTTCTCAAAACATTGCCGCGTTATAATTAATTATTTAAATGATGTATTTCCGCCCCAACCCCAACCATGTTTTTCCCCCACCCCCCTAATCTACACTGCTCTCTCATGAATATGTAATTAAAGCGAGGACGTGGAAAGGGGTGAAGGTAGGCCTGTCTGTAGTCACAAAAGTATGGTAATGACAGGACCGGTGCGTATTTCGCCTGCTCCTGTTCACAAGGACTGGTTGGGAAGCGCCGGGGTAGTATGAAGCCTGCAGCACTTGGACGATGGGCGCGTGGCGTAAAGAATGAATTGCAGGCGTTTTCCAGGGATTCTACAGCGCTGCGCCTATCGAGTGAGAATAA
>CABFOV010002868.1:51779-69980 GCA_902141375.1 Timema poppense | reverse complement strand
ATATA
This sequence comes from Timema poppense, assembly GCA_902141375.1. Classification (NCBI taxonomy): domain Eukaryota; kingdom Metazoa; phylum Arthropoda; class Insecta; order Phasmatodea; family Timematidae; genus Timema; species Timema poppense. The sequence continues at coordinate 69,975 of CABFOV010002868.1, read as the reverse complement.
TACATACACACAAACACACACACACAGAGAGTAGAGTCCCAACTATTCGACCTAAACGGGGCCGGTGGTTGAATAACCAAAATGTCGGATAGTACTGAATAAGAGGAGAGGATGTCGCGAAACATATCCAAACTAAACGAAAGTGCAGAATAAATATGAAAAAAAAGTATTAGTAATTACTCCTCAGCATAAATTATGAAATAAACTAAAAAAACAATAGTTTTATTCATGTAAACAAAACAAATAATTTTAAATCGATTAAATGCCACTCTTATACACTGTAGTATGCAAAATGCGAGTGTCACTGTTTAATAAATTGGCGCATGAAGTTGGTTTCCCAGCTTTGCTTCGCTTCTTTGCGGCAAGGTCACACTAATCGCACGCACACACACACACACACACACACACACACACATATATATATATATATATGGTGTTCGGAAATTAATAGCCCAAACTGCACATACAGCTTGTTTGAACCCAAAGTCATACAATATCCCTGTACACTTACATCCGGAAAGCTATGCTAATACCATTATATTGTGCCCAACGTTTCTTCGTACAGCGCTGAGATAGCAAATCTTTACAAGCATGCGTGTACAAAAGGTTGCGTAGGAGCCAGGCGCGTGTCACTACACACCTCGACATCTTGGAGCACGGTAGCAGAACATACCACATTTAGTAGGAAACAACACACCAGTCCATCTAATAATAAGAATACGTTCTGAGGATCATCATTAAAGGTCCTACTTCACAGAAAGTGTTTGCCAATGTTACATGTGTAGTGCCGCGCGCCTAGCTCCTATGCAACCTGTTGTACACGCATGCTTGAACAGCTTTGTTCTCCTGGCGCTATTAGCCGAAACTTTGAACACAATTTAATAGTATTGGCATAGGCTTCAGGATGTAAGTGTATAGAGGTTTTGTATTACGTTGGGTTCAAACAAACTATATATGTGCAGTTTGAGCTATGAGTTTCCAAACACCCTGTATGTGTGTGTGTGTGTGTGTGTATATATATGCCAGATTGATTCAAAATGTGTATCAGCATTTTAATTCATACTAGTCCGCGTGTTCCCCGATGTGGGGTCTTGTATGTCCAACTCTCGAGGACTTGCGCGGTTTTCACACTACCTGGTGTAGTAGTTGTAAACTAGTAATACTAGTTCTAGTGGACAGGCAAGAGATGGCGTGTCGGTCGATGATGGATCCGCTCGTCCATCAAGTCAGTCACCCAATACCAGAAAGAGAAGGGAAAAGGGGGAGGGGGTGACATCACAAACGTTTTAAAATATATCGGTCCTCATGTTACAGCCAGAAGGTGAAGGGTGTAGAACCAATTCATATGTGAACTATACTGCGTTCCACGGCTGTCAGCATCCGCACACGCTATAGTCCCAGACACGCCGCAGCACATTTACATCAATCTTTTTTTAGTTCACATCTCTCTACCCGTGTGGATTATTATTAGTATTATTATTATGCAGGGTGTCTTTACTACCCGTTCGGGTTATACACTTAGGTACTAGCTACACTTATTGGGATAATTGAATGCAGAGGAAGTGAACCAGCATTTGCGTAGAGGTAGAGTGGAAAACCATTTAAGGAAACACCACCACCAGTTCACCCGACCGAGATTCGAACTTCGATCTCCCCGTCATCGGCAGTCTAGTCTATTGCAAGAGTAGCGCCTTAGACCATGTAGCCACAGAAACTGGTCATAGCATGTTGTCTTCAACAGAACACTAGAAGCGCTTAAATACGAGCTAAGATTATTTCTAACTATTGACTTAATCAAGTTGATTGTGTTATAACATTGAATGACATGGCTGTCGAAATATTATTGACTTCATAAAATTATATAACACAAACACACGGGATTGGTACATTAGTTCAAAGGCTATAAAGCCAGAAACACCCGTCACATTGTTATATTTTATTTGAATTTAGATGGACGACTACCGGAGCGCTTAGACAAGTTGTAGATGTTCAGAAATCCCTCGTTATTTAAGAAGTGGTTTGTTATTTCAAAATATGGTTCACGCCAAAATGGAGATGCAAGGAATCTGTATGCTCCTATAATATTGAAAAATCTTGTATCTCAAGTTTCATTATGATTATTTTTATTGTTTGAAACAGAAGAATTAGCTCGTTTTTGGCAAAGATTTACGCTAAATGTTGCACCGCCTAATTGAAGGGAAATAACCTCGCACTGCAGTATTTATTATTATTATTATTATTAGCACCGCGTCTTACTACCCGTTCGAGTTATACGCACTTACGCTAATGTGTAATGGTAGGGTGATTGTGAGATTAAATGGAGGACCTACAGTTTAACGTGGAATCCAAACCACGGTGGAGGCCTGGCATTCCCCCACATTCAAAAGTTGTGATTAATACACGACTTGTCAAAGGCGAGGGAAAGGTTTGGTAATCAGATAAATCTGTATCGGGACCGAGGATTGAACCCCGGACCCCCAGAACACACTGCAGTATTTCTTAAGGTTTATAATATTGACCGCTAAGAAGTTTCTGAGCCGCTAAAGAAATCACTCCTCTTATTATTATTATTATTATTTAGCATTGCGTCTTACTACCCGTTCGGATTATACGCTTTAAGTACTAATTACTCTAATGGATTAGGAATTGGGAAGGTTGAATCAGAGGAAGTGAACCCGCATTTGCGTGNTAGGAATTGGGAAGGTTGAATCAGAGGAAGTGAACCCGCATTTGCGTGGAAGGAGAGTGGAAAACCATTTAGTAAAAACTACCCCCAGTTCACCCGACCGAGATTCGAACCTCGATCTCCCCGTCCTCAGCAGTCGAGCTCAACACGACTAGCGCGTTAGCCAACTACGCCACTACGTCACTCACTCCTCTTGAGTTAGCATAAATTAATATGTTGCGACCTTGTTAAAAATAACTTTATTTGTTTGATAAAGGCAATATCTATGTTTCGCGTGAAACTTCTTCGAAAATAAGCTAGTTTCACATTTTCATTTAGTATTTTTATGAAGGTTTTTTAATTCTATAGCGATATGTTCATACCTCTCGACTTTATTTTGGGGTGGACCCTATTTTGAACTAACCAACCCTTAAATAACGCGGTATTTCTTGCCGTTTGCAACGCGTTTCAGCGCTCCAGTAACGAGAAGCGGTAAAAAAAAAAAGAAAAAAAAAAAGAGCACCCCGTAACAAAGCTACCCAACACACTTCACCAGACGTCAATCAAATGTGTCGTGGCGTTGTTTTTACAGTACTCTGTTTCTTTCTCTTCCTGACATTGCTTTTACCGCCACCGGAAAGAGTATAATACTAAAATAACCTTTTTTTCACTTGTATCCTTCTTTTCTCAATCCACTTTACTCCTTTAAAACCATCACCAGAAATTTAGGAGGGTGTGGCACAAACATAAAACACAAGAGTCGTCGCTATTATTTACATTTGGTTATGTATGCATTTACTTATCGCCAAATGAAAACACAGCTTTGGAATTGACGAGATATTAAGGATGTTGTCTACCTTTGACGTAGCTGCAAGTCAAGATGGGAGTTTATATGTTAATGCATTTACATTTTATTCGGTGAGTTTTATAGATAAAGTTCTTAAAATAATTCTAAAAATAGTAGTCTATTATTGTCACAAAATTATTTTTCGGATCATGAAGTAGTTTTTTTTTCTTTCTAAACGCATATTATTTAGATAATTTACAACTCACGTAGTTTATTTGGTTTATTCACAAAAATTACCAGTAGGAATCTTTCTGCCAGTAAGTGAATTAAAAAAGTCCGTGGAAGTATTTGTCTGTCTAGAATTGGAAACAGGAAAAATATAATTTTTAAAAGAAATTCAATGCTGGCTGTCCAAGCGTAAATAGTAGATTAAGTGTGTATACCCGTCAGAGGAAGAGAAAAAGTATTATCAGCAGATAAACAAGAGGCCTCACAGGGTAAACTACTCCCATTCTTCCTCTGTTTTTATTTTGTACATTGGTGTCTTAAGTGTGATAGGGCTTAAAGTGCTTAAGTGCGTCAAGTTAAGATGAGACCCGTTTTGCAAAAGAGCTTCGAAATCACCAAGTAAGCAACTTCGTTGAGTTATTTTTGAGTAGTATACATTTAATACTCGGGCACGCGCACGAAGGAAGGCGGTCTGGACTGCCATAGACGAGTAGTTGAGTGTTTGAATCCCGACTAGGTGTGCTAAATGTGATATTCCCTGAGTTATTTTCCCCTCTCCTTCCACGCAGGTGGGGGCACATTTTCTCTTTGTTCTACCTTCCTAATCCCTACTCCATATGTGTAAATATGCGAATAAAACGGACGGGTAATAAGACGCGAAGCACACACAAAAAAAGTTGTTAGTGACGACTTATGTATTTATCCTCTGTTTTAAAACGCTAAGTGTTATCGTTCATCTTGAGAGAGTTTTATTCAGCCGCACTTATTATCATGCAGTCTTAAGCATCAGGCTCACAAGAGACAGAATTTCCTGTTACGGGGGAGGTTGAGGTTCATATCTCGAGCAGATGTGCTAAGGGTGGGTTTTCACCATGCAATATATAACTGTAGTTTTCCAACCCTCTCTCCACGCTAGTGTGGATGTCAGTGGCACACCTAGGATGGATGGGGTGGAGGCAATTGGGGTATTTAACACGCTAAACCCATTCAATATAGAAAACAGTTTTAATTAAAGCTACTGGTAATCTGGTAGTCTAGGAGTAAGGTGTCGGACTTCTGTGCTAGGGGTCCGGGGTTCAATCCTCGGTCCCGGCACAGATTTATCTGATTACCAAACCCTTCCTTCACCTCTGACAAGACGTGTATTAATCACAACTGTGAATATGTGGAATGCCAGGCCTCCACCGTGGTTCGGATCCCACGCTAATCTGTAGGTCCTCCATTTCATCTCACAATCACCCTACCATTACACATTAGCGTAAGTGCGTATAACCCAAACGGGTAGTAAGACGCAGGGCTAATAATAATAATATATTATTATGTAGAACCCTGAAGATTTGTCGAATACATAGGCTTAATTTTAAGACTTTTAAATTTTTTAAGAATTACGAGCTTATATTCAAAAGTTGTATCTCTCTAGACACATCAAATCCACATTGGTGATCATGCGGTTTGAATGTCAGGCACATCCAACCCGGTTTGCTGGTGACAAAGAGGTCAGGGTTCAAATACTAGCCTGGTATATTGAGGGTAGTTTTTTACCAAATAATTTCTCACTTTGCCCTCACACAAATGTGGGTACATTTCCTCCACATTCTAAGGGTATAGGTGAAACTACAGCAGCAGTTTGGTTACGGGCACTTGCAATATACTTGGTTTCGGTGAATTGTGATAGATTTTCTGTTGGTGTAATTCAATTGCAATCCTGCAATTACCACGCTGGTGCATTTATTTTCCACAACATTTCACAAGGGTGTTATTATATAGTAAGTGCACCAACATTAGTGTGGAGAGAGTCCGCCAGGGATCGAAAAAACATACCCGTGCCAGCAGATACCTTTGTGCTTTGATCGAAACTGGTAACGTATTCAGAATACTCAAAATCACTTTTTTTAGCACCTCGTCTTACTACACATAGTATCTTCTAGTTAATCTAATGTGTTAAGGACAAGTAAGGTTGAATTTAGAGAAAGTGTACACGCATTTTCGTCAAGAGAGAGTTGAAAACTATTTAGGAAAAACAACCCTCAGTACACTCGACCGGAGTTCGAGCCACAATCACACCATCATCGGCAACCCATTATATTGGGATAGTGACGCCTTAGAGCAGCAGTGCTTAGCCCGAGGGCTGAATGCGTCCCTTAACCTCATTTTATGCAGCTTGCGAGGTCGACATAATTTAAAATTGTGTTTGGGAATCCACCCTTGAAGCGTTAATGTTTTGCTGGTGAGGCCCCACGTTGTCGAGTCAAGTGAAGAGAGAATGTTTTTGTAGATCTTGGAGAAGTCCTTCTGTGGATATCCCTTGTTGTCGAGACAAATAGTGACGTGGGAATGTAGGGGTTTGTAGGATTGATTCTCTGGATATCCTGAGTTGGAATTCGTCATGATGATTATGTGGGTTTGGTATTGATATAATTTATATATATATATATATAAGACGTCAATTTGTCGAAATTTATTTTTTATTAATTTAAGGTGACCTGACTGTCTAAGGGTAAGGTGCCAGACTTCTGTGCCGGGTGTCCGAGGCTCAATCCTCGGTCCCGGCACAGATTTATCTTATTGCCAAACCCTTCTTTCACCTCTGACAAGACGTGTATTAATCACAACTTGAGAATGTGGGGAATGCCAGACCTCCACCGTGGTTCGGATCACACGTTAAACTGTAGATCCTGCATTTCATCTCACAATCACCCTACCATTACACATTAGCGTAAGTGCGTATAACTTGAACGGGTAGTAAGACGTGGTGCTAATAATAACAATTCAATTATTGTTTCCACATTATCGACATAATTAAATAAATAACCACACAATCACGTATTCTACAGGTAGGCCTATAAACAATTTGAAGTGCTGTATCAGTGTTAGGACAACATACTGTACCGCACTACACTATCCAGGCCAGGTAGTCGAGGTGTTAGTGAGGGACAATGCGCATGCGGTGGCCTATTTATGGTTTCTCTCTTGTAGGTTTCATTTAATTTATTTGAGGCATTTAACGTTAACTTTCTGAATGTACAAGAATTTCTATGAGCGAGAGTGAAAGGGTACTTACCGATTTTTCACATACCTTCCAGGGTTCTTTTACACACCACCATTTATATTCCATTCACCGCAGGAATTGACTTCTGAAAGGCCTTTTTCCCCTACCATAAATCTACTATATAGTAGGATATTGGTAGGAAAAAAGACCTTTCAGAGAGTAACTCCTACCGTGAATGGAAAATATATATTGGACCAACGGGTTTATTTCCCCTCCGAAGTAAGTTGTGCTACGGATTTTTATAGCTCAAGAAAAATCGGCCAACCTCGGTTGAGTTTAAAACCACTAGCATCGGGTCGTGAATCGAGCACTTTACCCCAAAATCACAGAGGTAAACTTATCTCTTAAATAAATAAATCTTAGTGCATGAGTGTTTGTTTTTTAAAAGTGTTTCTTTACAAATTATAATATATATTTTAGAATATAACTGATATTGCTTCTGTGACCTAAAATATTTTTTGAGACATTACTTTAAAAAAAATAATTAATAGCGTATTAGAGATAGTTAAGTAGTAGTAGCTATATAAGATTTAATATATTTCATAAGTACTCTGTTCCATGCATCAGTTTTCACTATGATTTATAGGCCTATTGGTAAAATTAGAATAAGGGGGAAAAGCTAGGTGGGGAGGGGGAGAATCATCTTGCGGCCCACCATTGATCAGTTAAAGTATGCGTATAACCCGAACGGGTAGTAAGACGCGGTGCTAATAATAATCAGTTAAAGTAAAAGTGTCTCTCAGCTGTTAAAAGGTTGTGCAACCCTGCTTTAAGGAATAGGCTCGTTGCCACCGACATAGTAGTATATCTAGTTTATTTCCTTTTTTTTTGGACAAAATTAAACATCAACATATTACTAGTACTAAACAACTGTGTGAAGACCAGCTTAATCGTGCAGCAGCAACAAATGGTAAGAAATTACGAGAAAAAAAGAATGTGTGAATAAATATTTACATTGTTTCCTTGTCTAGTTATAAAGTGAAAAAAAAAACAGGCTTAAAATGTCTTAAACAGGGGACGAGCGCCTGAGAATTTTGCTAATACATCTGTTTTATTACAAAATCGCTTTAACGGGTAGTATGACGAAATGAGCATATTACAGTTGAGCCGCGTATTACCTGTTATGACTTGCGTTTAAAAGGGTATCGTTACAGTTGGGCCATGAGTTCCTTCTTGCAAATTGTAAACGAGGCGTACAGGTGCAATAACTTGGCCCCGGCTGTTGTGGCGCTGCGTTTAGGATGGTTGTAAATGTTTTCTAAAACTGAGTGAAAAACGCCAAGTGATGGCTAATAAGACACAACAAAGTCCTAAGCTAATATAACCTAGCCTAACCTAACCTAGTCTAACCTAATCTAATATAAGGCAAAAAAGATAGGTGGGACCGACATCATATCTACCCGCAGGTCTATTTATTATTTATTATAGCCCACGTGACCCAATTAAGCTATGACAATGATTCTCCTGGTCAGTGATCTTGACCCAACTAAGCTATTATATTTTGGGCCAAAGGGTATGTAGCCCAACTGTTATGCGCCAGACTAAATACGCGGTGCAAAAACTAAAGAATATTGTTCAAACGCCTTCACGCTCTCGAGCGTGGTTGGTCGTATTCCCCCCTTCCTATTTTGCTCGCCACTACGACCCAATCATTCCCTACAACTCGCCGAGCGGAATATTAACCTTCGCTAACGTGATTAGCCCGGCCATCATCGCTTCTGTGACCTTCCTCCCTCTCGCACTGATGCAGCCAGCAATTTCCTGGACTGCAGGACGGCGAATTAAACCGGCAGGGACAGTTTGGGGGGGCAGTGATTAGCGGGCCAATATTCGCTCACTAATAACCCTCTCCCCCTGCCCCTGCCACGGTGTTTGATCTGTGTCCGGGTTTATAAAGTCTGTTGAGTGACATTTGTTACGGTGTATTGCAAGGTCCGGGGTAGTGATTGTTTTTTTTTAATGTTATTTTTTTGTTCGATTTAGGGGTGGGGCAGTGGTCATTCGATTACGAATTTGAGAGGTTATTAATATAAACCATGGTCCATGTAATTTTGTAGATTCGACCGAGTTTACGATAATTAACTTTTCCATAGCTCTTTTGGTGGCATTTACAGCGGAAAGCTATTTATGCTCATCGAATGCATAGAAGTAAATATGATTATATCTAGCTACCTGTATTAATAAAATGAAGTTTTTTTTTGTCTTTCATGAGGATTGCGCGATATCTACCGCACGCAGAGGTCTGAATTTTTTGAAAAAATTAATAGCCCCTGTGCAAAAAAATGTGCATCTCGAAGCACGAATTTCAATTTTTTGTTTAATCTACTATAAATTGGGATGAATTGCAGTTGGATCACGAGTTCCTTCTTGGTAATTGTAAACAAGACGTCCTGGTGTTAGCTTGTCCACGGCTGTTGTGGCGTGTCATTCAGGATGGTTGTAAATGTTTTCTGGAGCTGAGTGAAAAACAGCAAGTGATGGATAGTAAGATACAACAAAGTGCTAAGCTAATATAACCTGGCCTAACCTAACCTAATATAAGGTAAAAAAAGTTTTGTGGGGCCGAATTCATATCTACCCGTAAATCTATTAACTGTTTAAGTCCTCCTGGCCAGTGATTGTGACCCAAGTAAGCTATGAACGTTTGGGACAAGGAGTCCCGTGGCCCAACTGTTATGTGTCGATAAACTGGGCCGGAAGAAGTACAATTAAGTCTTTTTTCCTGTCTGTTTGAAGCAAAGAAAAGCGTTGTCCGGGTACTTTCACTAGTAAATTTATAAAATGCAAAATCACCATTTCTAGGTATTTATTATTTAATCAATCATTTAGCTTTTTCTTTTCATCTCACTGTCTACCCGTCCGCGCTACCCGCATATTTACACTTATGGGTTAGGGAGGAATAAGTTAAAATCTGCCCCCCCCCCCACCTTCTCCCCGTTTTTTGTTTAGTGTTACCCGTACCGCTGCCCGTTAGGGAGACCAGCAACTCACACTGAATTAAGGACACGCAACTAGGGAAATTTCTAAATAAACGCGCCAGTATTCGTATAGATACAAGACGGAGTAAATAGCACCTGTCAATGTACCCTGGTCGAAGATGAGGCTGAGGAAACACCCTCTCTGCCAACCCCTTTATTTATATTCCTAGCGGGGCCGGCGCACTGGTTTCCATGCGTCTTAGGGGAGCTTTAGAACTCGCGCCCAGTTGTATTCTGTATAATATAGGCCTAAATCAAACAACACCCCCCGCATGACGCAAAATAATGATATTAATAATAATATGACAAAATATCGGAGGAAAAAAAGAGATTAGCCCCTCCATCTCTCCTATAATCAGTGTGTGTAAAAATATGATCTTGTCTTCCCTTTTATTATTTTTGAGAGCTTTTGTCTGAATCAAATATCAAAGAGTTGGCGGTACTAACTATCCGTTCAAGTCATACGCCTATGTACTAATTACGTTAATGGTTTTAGGAAGGTTATATTTAAAGGAAATGTACCCGCATTTGCGTGTGGACAGAGTGAAAAACCATTTAAGGAAAACTACCCTCTGTACACCCGACCGTGATTCGAACCTTGATCTCCCCGGTCATTGGTAGTCTAGTCTACTTCGAGAGTAGCGCGTTAGACCACGCGATTACCGAAGTGGGTTTCTTTGCACTAGAAAAAATACATGCTGGAACGCTCGTAAATTTTTCTACACTAATATTATGAACATTAATAACAAAAGTTAACTTTTAAAAGAATACAGATATAAACCAAACGGAAAACATCAGAAGTTCTGGCTGCGCCTTCGGCAACGCTCCTTTATTCATATTTGAAAAACTTGGCAGTCCTAGTTATTGCTGCTAATTTATATTGTGAAAAAAAAAAAAAAAGATTATTCTCAAATTGCCCCACGGAAATCACGGTGGGGTCCAGTTTGAAAAACGCTGCTCTTTGCTATCACTAACTTGGGTACTCACACGAGTACAGAATACAACCCTTCTGGGGTTCTCGGCCTTCGTATTAGGGGAGGGTCTTCCGTAAAGGATGTCACGCGTTTTAAAGGACAAGAGAGGCAGACCTAGCGTGCGTGACCTGTTGTCACAAAAAAAAAGAGTGGGTGGTGTGGGAGGCATGGGGAGAACCAGCCACGAATAAACGTTTAATAAAACCGCGCTGTAATCATTCTATTGCGTGTTTCGTGTATAGTAAAATATAGATTCATTCTTAGCTCACTCACGCGTTTATTAATTAATTATTTTAATCAGCAGGAATTATAATTAGTTTTTTTTTCTAGAGGACACGCACTAAACCCAAAACAGAAATGTATGTGAGCTTAGCTTAAATTTCTAGTCTTATTAAAAAAAAAAAAGTTTCTCGTTCATTGTAAGGACCTGTTTAGGGAAAGAGATCCCGGTGACGTCAGTTGTGGTGACACCTTTTTTTTAAATATGTGTATGTATATAATGTGCGTGTATGTGTGAGTGTAAGTATGTATGTATGTCTATGTGTGTGTATGTATGTATGTCTATATGTGTGAGTTGTGTGTATGTGTGTATGATGATGGCCGAAAATGGATGTTTCAACTTGTCCATAATGTTTGAGACTGAGCTTATAAGCTAAATGAACTTGTATTTATAGGATAGGAGGGAAGGGTATGTAGACGTTAAAACACAAACATAGCAGTTTTTATAATATTTATTCACACAAAAATAGTTCACGCCTTGAAAAGTATACTTGGAATATTTATTTAAACAAATAAAAGTTTTACAAATATATCTCACACCATAAAAATTATACGTCAAATATTTATTTACACAAATCAAAGTTTATACAAATATATCTCACACCATCAAAAGTATACTTGGAATATTTATTTACACACAAATAAAAGTTTATACAAATATATATCACACCATGAAAAATATACTTGGAATATTTATCTACACACAAATAAAACTTTTAGAAATATGGCTCACGCCATGAAAAATATACTTGGAACATTTATTTACACAAATCAAAGTTTTAAAAATATGGCTCACGCCTTGAAAAGTATACTTGGAATATTTATTTACACAAATAAAAGTTTTACAAATATATCTCACACAATGAAAAGTATACTTGGAATATTTATTTACAAAAATTATATTTATAGAATATATCTTACACATTGAAGCAAATTATACATGTTTAGGTGTAGAGAAAACAATTTCTTGAGCTCTTAGCGGGAATATTGACCTCGGTATTAATTTAAAAAGTCCAATTTAAAGTGTATTTGAATATATGTACACAACCAGATGGTTTTAATTTAAAATTTGTACAAGAAAAAAAAAATTGACTAGAATTAAAATATATACAAACAACTAATTCTATTTGACTATAAATAATCAGGTAGGTGAAGGATTGTACTTGCGGATAAAAAATATAAAAAGTATCCCGGGTGCATAAAATCAATCAATAAAAAATACGCGTTTTCATGCAGAAAAAAAATATGAAAAAAATCTCAAATCTTTGAAAAATGGTATGTCAGTGGAACTTTCTAAAATGAAAGAAAAAAATGTGATTATTAAACCCGTATAAATGATCACCTTTTAGTCGCGGCGAGCGCATTTACAAGGACTCTGATACCCAAACGTTAACGTATTATAATCATCTAAGTACATTATCTTCTCTCCACAAGAAAGGTTTGCTTCGTGGAACAGTTTGATACAATTTGTACGCCCACCAAAAAATGCGTCCCAGGGATTGGAGTGCTCCTTGCTGTACACCTCGTACTGGAGTACAAATTGTTTCGAGTCCTTGTATGTGCGTTTCATCGCATTATACGTACACTACCACATATCTACGACAGTGTAGCCGGCATTCTTAAACTTTTCAACACAAGCCATGGTCACTTCATAGCGCGTCTCCATGGTCTCGTGGCGGCTGTTTTTGATAGAGGTGGTCCTGTCAGGATAACAAAGAGGGCACCCGTGCCAATAACAGCCCCAGAACTGGAAGACGGTGGTGGCATCTCCAGCTTTAACAACGCCATCATTACGTCGCCCTAACACATATTCCTCACGGCCGTTACCCGCATAAAGGATAGATACCACGTCGGTGGGCCTCCCAGCAGAGCCATTGTACGGCGACGTGCGACTGTTGCTCTGCACACAGGTAGCCACTATTAAGGATAATACCGATAGTATTCTCCTTAAGATGCCTTCGGCGGTAAACCAACATGGCCGCTCCAGATATCGTACACGCCTTTATTATAGGATCCACCTTTGCTTTCTCCATGAGCATGTCTCTAAACTTCAGGCAGGCCTTCCGTAGGATCTCTACATCTTTCACACAATACAGTTCCAACTCGCGTTTAAAATCAAAGACATAATTTTCTTTGACCAACGCGTCATACCACTTCTCAAAGTGCTCCTTTCCCTAAACCGACATCTCACAGATGCCGTAGTCCTCCTTTGGCGGCAAGGGACCCTTATACCCCGCGTTTTCTTTTTTATTGAAAAAATGGGGGAAATGTCCCTTGGCCAAAGACTAGTCCAAGCCGAATGTCTTGGGCATCTTAGAAAACAACATCGGAGAAAGTTCAGCGAGTCTATAAAGTGGAGCGGGTCGTAACGCATGGACATAATTTTCCCACCGTTCATTATGAGCTCTGGAGTCAATTTTTTAACCTCCATCATATATTTTAAAATAAAATTTCCATTATTGCTTTTTTGCATTATGGCCTAGAAGGGTGATATCCTTAAATTTTTTTTGCTATAATTTTCTCTATAAATACGAAAAATTGGGCCATTGTGGTATCACCCTTGAATATGCGAGTCCTATTGCCCCCGCATTCGATGCAATGATGGTAATTTACATCGATATGAAGGCAGGCCTTGCAACACGTCTGTACGACATAGAGGTTAGGTTCGTGCAAGTACGTGCCGGCCGCACCTTGAAGAAGCGTTTCTTGTCTGCATTCAAAATCATAGAACACAAACATGAAATTGCGCTTTTCCAGTGACAGCTTGCATGGGGCCTTCTTCATTTAGCAGAAATGACCAAAAGGACGATATGTATCGCATACTCTACAAAAAGTCTCATAACACCTTTGTGAATAATTTGATCTTTCCAAACTTAAAAATTGCCCGCATATCCCACAAACCTTTTTGACATAGCTATAGTTCTTCCGGGACTCGAACCCGGGACACCTAGACCAGGAGGTAGGCATTCTACCAACTAAGCCAAAGTGCCATACACTAACATTGCAGTAAGGAAACCACCTTAAATTAATATAATATTTCCCGCTAAGATTTATAAAACAAAAAACTGATAATCCACAATTTTGTTCATGAAAAGACCCACCAATTTAGCACATTATTCATATTTCAAAACAATTTTGAATGCTGATATTTTTTTGTTTGGCTCTTAAAGAGTAATTATTCTTTCATACAAATCTAGGCTTTCATTGTCCAGCTGTTACCAACCATTTGCGGTAAATTCCTCAATGTAGACACCAAGAGCCATCAGAGCCGCGGATGTCTGAGGATCTCCCCACAGCTCATGCTCTAAAAAAATACAACCCAACAGCTTAGTATGATATTCAGTATAACTTGAATATAAAAAATATTAAACAGATTAGCTTTGTGATATAATAGAAGGATAAAATAATCTCCAGAGTGTTATGTGAATCTGAGAAATTTAGCAGCCTTAGCTCGTCCGGACCAATGTGTACTTTATGATAACACATACATCACTTTGAAGTATTAGCCTGTTCTTGGTATCTGTATTTTAAAGCTCGATCGTAATGGGCGTTCTAGGCCATCGGCCGAACTTTACATATATTCCCCATGTGCAGGATGGTGACCGTTGCAGATCTATTCTCTTTGTATAGAAATAGGTAGTATATTTAGCTGTGAGAAAGGGTTTTTAGATACTTTAGTACAGTACAAGAGTGCTTTTGAAACACAAAAATTATTTTTAAATGGTTTGTTTTCTTGTAAATTTATACTGGACTTTGAAATGTCTTTCATAAGTGTAAGGGTCCACAGAAACTGATGGCATTGTGGTATTTTAAAACACTACGCTCAATAAACACAATATTATGTTAATTATAATAAACACATGTACAAAACATATTTTAAATAAAATTTAGTTGTTAGTAAACTACCCTCAAATAATTTTATAGTTTGTAATAAATGTATTTAATAAACTACTCTCTTAAATAAAAAATACACTATTTAATTTATTATAACCACTCTTGTTTATACGATTTTAAAATCATATTCAGTCATTAGTCAACTACCAACAAAATTAATTACCATTTAACTATAGCTTGGAATCAAGTTTTGTTTTTCAATAAACTACCCTTATTATAATACGCATTTGTTCATGCATAGCTTTATCCGAATGTCATCCAAAAAAAGTGACTCCTTAGACACCTTCAAATTATCTATAGTTTTAATTCTCATAAACCTATTATAAATTAATAAACTTAGACAACTGTGCCATAACAAATAAATAATGAGTGTGCCTGCTAGAAAAGTACATTTACTCACCCAGATCCGTCAGCAAAGCGTAACCACTCATCCTGGGTTGCTTGTTTAACACTCGAAGAGAAGTTGTACAATGAAAGGATTTCAAAACCGGTGCTGATATTTATAGCTTTTACCAGCTAAGGTTGCAACAGAGCGATGACGTCACCAGGGAAAACCCATTGCCACATATAAGTGGGAGGTTGAGACATCATTCGAGGTCACAATCTATTTCTGTCTCGACTTGTCAGGTCAGGCCACCAAACTGGTGCCAGTCATCAGGGAAAACCCATTGCCACATAAAAGACCAGAAATAAACCTTTGCGACATTTAAGGAGGACAACAGGTCGTTAACCCCATGTCGTCATGGAACCAGAGGGGAAACTCAGGTCAGAAGGAAATATATTGGCACCAGGTACGAGTCCTCAGGGAAAACCCAGGGGAGAGTGTTGCAACATAACACGCAATGATTACGTCACACAACTCGGGGTCAAAGATCAAAGGTCAAATTGGGGCCATACGCCGTACTTGACTACTTGTGTGTGTATGTGTGTGAGAGAGAAGAGTTGACCGAATCATTTAAAATAATGAGGTGCCTAACCCACTTCGGTGGCCGCAAGATCTGAGGCGCTACTATCGCAGTAGAATAGACTGCTGCTGACGGGGATATCGTGGTTCAATCCCAGCCTGGTGTACTGAGAATGGTTTCCCCCCTCCCCACTTTATTTCCGTAAATGGTGGTACACTTCCTCTAGATTTAACCTTTATCATCCCTACCCCATTAACGTAATTATTAGGCTTACATAATCGTATAGCCTGAACGGGTAGTAAGACGAGGTGCTAAAAATAAATCATAGTTCTCAAATGAATATACGGATTTTGACCAAATTTTGGGTATTTCTTGTTTAGTAAATTTATTTTTAATACAAGGTCAGCTTTCCACTTTATATTCAAGAATTTCAGAGGGAAATTAAATAATATAGATATTGGAAACATTATTTTGGGGGGAAGGGTTGGTGGTCAAACTCTTACAATAGGGGAAGATGCCACCCTCCTCCTTCCAGTACTACCCCCCCCCCCCTGCGTGACATAATGTGGCAAGATAAAAGTAAAGCTTCATTCGCACGTTCACCTAAAACGCTTGAGGGGCGCAGCAATTCATACGCCAGTAAACACGTGTGTTGACACATAATGCTTTGCAAAACAAATTTAAACGGCCAAATGATCGTGTTTTTTGTTCTGCACTTCTGAATCTGAGATATGAGCTCTCCCTCCACCCTCCCATAAAAAATATAAAAAGTAGGCCTCATCCGTTTGGAGTCAAATTCCACCACCCTCATCACCGAGCCTCAAACTTCAAAAAAAAATTGAGAGCAATTTTCTCAAAAAAGAGAGTTTTGCTACATTTCTCTTCTTTAAAAATAAAAAAAAATGTATGTGTTTCCACCTCTACTTTGTCATACATAAAGATAGTATGGTACCCTATGAAGGCAATGTGGTGTGTTCCTTCCCCTAGAATAATCAAAATACATGCATAATTCATTAATTAATGACCCGTGTCTTCACATTTTTTGGGCGAGTGTGTAAAAAAAACTTTGAGTGAAATAAACGATACAATACATTTGAATATATTACGCATCAGATATTTATAAACCAAGGAAACTCGGAACTGCTGCCAAGAGAAATCCTTCTTCCTTGTCAAAGTGGTTAGGGAGACTAACTAAATGTCTATATAGTGATATACTAGCAGTATGTTTTACCTGCAGCGGTAATGGGCACACGGACTAAGAGCGGTGATGGGAGGTCGGGGTATGAAATCCTATTGGATGGACTGATAAAATTTTCTATAAATGGTTTACCACTCTTCCTCCACGAAAATCCGGGTACATTTACTCTCAAAATCTACCTCCCTCTTCCATACACCATTAGTGTAAACACGTGAACATCTCGGACGGATAGTAAGATGCGGATCACATTTTTTTTTTATCATGCACCCCTCGTCTTATTACCCGTCCGGCATATCCAAATATTTATATAAATGGGGTAGGGAAGAGGAAGGTAGAATTTAAGGAAAATATATCCGCATTGACGTGGTGGGAGAGGTGGAAACCCAATTAGTAAAACATACCCTTAACTATACTCGGCGATGACTCGAACCTAGACCTCTTTATCATCAGGAAAATACCAAACGTGGTCAGCGTCTTAAACCGCGTGCCCCCCGATTAGGAACGTAAGAGTATGTACAAAAAGTTAGGTTTTACTAAGAGTCATAGAATGTCAGTAAACTAAACAAATCTCACAAATTAAACCAAATAAATATCATAATCTGAAAATTAAAAATGACACCTAGACACGGGAATCGAACCCGGGACCTTCGGCTTAGTACGCCAATGCTCTTACCACTGAGCTATCCAGGAATCGTTCCGTGGCCATGGTCATTCTTCACTCTTCACTCATAGTTTAAGGCAGAATGAAGAATGACCATGGGCACGGGACGAATTCTGGATAGCTCAGTGGTAAGAGTATTGGCGTACTAAGCCGAAGGTCCCGGGTTCGATTCCCGTGTCCAGGTGTCAATTTTCAGATTATAATAGCTAAATGGTGTTATCCTCATTAAAATGCATAAATGATAGCTTCGGCTATTTGATTCATTCAAATAAATATTAATAGAAAACATCAAACTAAAGAAGACGAGTTAATTAACCAATTAATAAAGGCTATGTTCATGTTTCTAACCATTTATTTTGATCCCAGAGCTACGAAAATTTCTATTAAACGTCCCATAAAATGAACGAATTTCATATCACCATGATTTTGATGTTCTTTGAATTTCGATTTGGTTGATACCTTACGCCTCTATTTTGTTGTCAACCGTATTTTAAAATAACAATCCCCTTTTTAAGAAAGCGCTAGATTTCTGAAAGTCTGCAGCTCGTCTCAGCCCTTGTAAGCTTTTCCCGTATGTA
>CABFOV010002868.1:31372-45172 GCA_902141375.1 Timema poppense | reverse complement strand
AAAAAAACCCCCTTCCCCCCCGCCGGGGGCCAAGTATCAAACCCCCCCCTCCCCCCCCCCCCCCACCACCATTAACCCAGAAGAGATGAGATTGACATTTATTCCCCGTGTCAACCGGTGCGGGTATCAACAAAAAAAAACCAATTTTTTTAACCACCTCGAGAATATGTAGCTATATGTCAGTTTGATAAAATAATAAGTTTAATAATTCCTTGACTTTGACAGCTTTTTCAAAATTTATTCTATAGAACCCCGCCCCGCGTCTTCGGGTTATAGGCCTGCGCTTATGTACTAATTAGGCTTTTGGTTCTAAGGATTAGGAAGGTTATATTCAGAGTAAGTGTACCCACATTTTCGTGGAAGGAGAGTGAAAAATCATTTTAAGAAAAACACCCTCAGTACACTCGATCGAGATTCTAACCTAGATCTCTCCGTTGTCGGCAGTCTAGTTTAACACGAGAGTAGCGCGTTAGACCATGAGGCCACCGAAGCAGTTTTTTAAAATCAAAATACAGTATAATTTCCCAGTATTGTATTGTGCATGCAAATCTATAAATAAAACGCTCTTTATTTTCTCCTTTTTGTATAAAATCCTTGGTCCAAATCTCGTGGACTGGAGACAAGACTAAAGATTTACACTGGCTATGCTCGTTTAGTTCGTAATTCAATTAGTGGATTGGTCTAGTGGCCATCATGCCTGACTACTAGTCCAAGGGTCCCAGGTTCGATTTACGGTATTATCATATGTATTTATCTTGAAGAGGAATGGTTCTTGTGGTCGCCCTGGTCTGGTTAATTAGGCTTAAGTTAGGTTTAAGACTTCTACTGGCAACACATCATCATCATCATCATAATCACATCGGGACGAAGTAGTTCCACCTTCATGGCATCAAATCCTCAGCGGAACGGTTACATGTCCGCCATTGCCAGTGGAAGACCAGCAATGACTAACCTACATGACCTGGTGGCATCCGATAAAAACCATATAAAAAAGTACATATATGAAAATAAAACGTATTTAAAAAAAAATATTTCGACTTTTCCCAGACCTTTGTGGATGAATTCATTTTTTATTTTTGTAGTAGCTTAAATTCCCTATTCACACGGTCGATGTTTTCGTACTTAATTCAGTAGAGAAACTTTTTATCAACTAATGAGGCACTTATCATAAAATAACCAGCGAGGTAGCGACTATAAAAAATACCACGTGCACTCACATTTTCATTGTTTTCATCCATAATTTGAGGATAGTTAAGTTTATCAACAAAAAATAATTATTTTTAGACTTTTTTTTATTAGCATCGCGTCTTACTACTGGCTCAGATTTTAAGCATATATACTAATTATGCTAATGTGTTAAGGATGAGGAATGTTGAATTTGGAGGAAGTGTACCCACATTTTCGTGAAGAGAGAGAGAGAGAGAGAGTGGAAATCTATTTATGAAAAGCCACCTTAAGTACACCCCAACGGGATTTGAACCACGATCTCTCCATCATGGGCAATCAAATCTATTGGGAGAGTGATGTTGGCTTGGGCCTTAGATCATGCGACTATTAAAAAGGGTTTCAGAAAATTGTTTGTATAAGTATAAATGAATAAGTTGAGTGAATATTTTAAATATATCTGTAAAATGTATTTAAATTAATTTCACTTTCATCTAATCTGGTTACAAAACAAAGATATTTTGTTTTTCTTTTGTTCAAAGAACAAGGAAATCACTGTCCGATTTGCCAGTGTAGTAAAATTTGTATTTCTTCTGCGCATGCGTTTGTATTTAAACATTGATGAAAACTACAAAGTTATACCAAAGTTTCCATTATAATTACTTATTTTGCCAATATTTGCCAAAATAGCTGATCTTTCACAAGTCAGTAAGCTTAGTTGACGTCTTGTACTTTATTAAGGTAGGAAACTCGAGTTAAGGCGAGGGTTTTTAGTTTTTATAATGAAAAAATAATGTTGTTTTACCAAAATAAATATAAAATTGCTCCAGTAGAAACATAGAGTTTAGTTTTCTTCATGTGGTGACCTCAACAGTTCTTGAATATCTGTCAAGGGTGTCCTGAAATTTAATAAGTGTTTCTCTTCATTTATAAAGTTTCTCATCTAATACCGCTATGTACTTGACAGATATTCAACCACTTTTGATATCAGCATGTGAAGAGAATTAAACTATATTTCTAATGAAGAAATATTTTATTTAATTTGTTAAAAAAAGTTTTGTAATAAAAACCGCCAAAACACTGACACTAACTCGCGTTGCCACCATTTCTCGTGTGCACGGATGCACTAATTTGTCATAAAAGACCAAAATTGTATTCCCTGACCACTAACATAAATGATGGGCATGGCCTAGTAATATAACCATACTAGCAACATAGCTCGGCGTTAACCCGGAACCATTCATTTTTTTTTTTCAACACAGCTTTTAATAAATTTAAAGGTGTCCTGGCGGTCTAGGGGTAAAGTGTCAGACTTCTGTGCTGGGGGTCCGGGGTTCGATCCTCGGTCCCGGCACAGATTTATCTGATTGCCAAACCCTTCCTTCACCTCTGACAAGAAGTGTATTAATCACAACTTGTGAATGTGTGGAATTCCAGGCCTCCACCATGGTTCGGATCCCACATTAAACTGTAGGTCCTCCATTTCATCTCACGATCACCCTACCATTACACATTAACGTAAGTGCGTATAACCCGAACAGGTAGTAAAGACGCGGTGCTAATAATAATATAATAATAGTAATAATAATAATACATTTTAAAAAACAGAATCTAAAATTTAAAATTCCAGTTTCGAGGTGCACATGTTTGTGAACAGAGGATAGTAATTTTAAAACTCCAATCCTCTGCGTGCAGTAGATATCACACAATCCTCATGAGAGACAGACAAATAAACTCTTTATTTTATTAATATAGATATTAATTTAATGGCATAGTTTGTGTGAACGTATCGCGGCCTAACCCTTACATTAACCCTAACCCTCCCCCCCTCTCCTGGACCAGTGATCCAAGCTCGCCGTCCTAACCAGCAACAAGCTACGACGAGAAATTACTGTAAATCTCTTTGCGCTCAAAGGGGCTGTCAAATCTCTTAACTCGGACAACGATAACAAACATCACAGGACCGAGTCTCGTTCCGACATGGTTTTACAACATTAACCCATTATCCCACACGCCATAACGCATGTGACGGTAACATCGCTCGAAAAGACGCTCCAATACAACCATCGGGAGTGGTCTCAATTACGTGCGACCATTAGGACAGAGCTCAACTAAGGGCGAAGATAAGGGGGGAGGATCACTCTAGTTGTGTGATACACATGTAAGACATTAAGAAAATAAATTTAAAAGTGACGTTATCTTCACTTAAATAATTATTGTTAGTGATGGTGTAATCATTTGGTTTATAAAATACGAGCTAAGTTTGTTTTTTAAGTTCAAACGTAAAATTAGTAACGTTATGTTTTCAATAATTACAGCAAAGGCATCAGTCTCGTCTTATCTGACTTGCCGGGGTGGGGGTGCGGGGGTTGGTTTAGAATCTCAACAGTTTGTTCTGAAGTGTTTGTTTTTTCCCTAGATGATTTTTCACTCCACCTCGACAAAAATGTGAGTACATTTCCTTTCAATTATACCTTCCTGATTCCTAATTAGTGTTAATATGGGGAGAGCCCATACGAGGGATACTCTAGTGTAACATAAAATTTTAAGAATTGAATGCAAGAACTAAGTGGCTCAGTTTGAGTAATGTTATTATTATTTAACATCGAGTCTTACTACCCATTCGGGTTATACGCTTAAGTACTAATTACGCTAATGGATTAGGAATTGGGAAGGTTGAATCTAGATAAAGTGAACCCGCATTTGCGTGGAGGTAGAGTGTAAATTATATTCAGGAAAAACCACCCACAGTTCAGCCAAACGAGATTCGAACCTCTATCTCCCCGTCCTCAGCAGTCTAGCTCGATATGAAACTAGCACGTTAGATAACTACGCCACCAAGGCGGGTTTCAGTTTGAGTAAAATGTCATCTAAAAAATTAATACAACAAAGAATAATGTTTTTTTTTAAATTTGTATATTAATGACTAGCAGAAGTACTCGGGGCCACGTTTTTCTTCGCTTCAAACAGGCAGAAAAAAACTCTTTGTTTTATTTCTTCTGACCCAGTTTTTTAATAGATTTAAAAAAAATCTGATCAAAAATTGTAAAATTCCAGCTTCGACGTGCGCATGTTGGTGCATTGGGGCTACTATTTAAAAAAATGCAAACCTCCGCGTGCTGTAGACATCGCGCAAGGCTCATGACATACAAACTATTCATTTTATTAATATAATAAAGAAGATAGAAGAAGATAAATAAAAGATGGATCTCTTAAAACAATTAATGATGCAACAAATACATTCTTGCGATGCGTACTACCACCCTTGCGGAAGATCCTCATATTAAGGACCTACACCAATAAGGTAATGAAAGGAAGTAAGAGGAAAAAACATCTCTAAGCTTCTGAACGCCGCGTTTCAAACACCGACTTACCCATCTTCCGACAAGCTAGACCAATATGAGACTGACACCTTTGTCCGCGTGCTCACCTGTGCGGGAAATGTCAAGGAGAACAAGACGAACTTAAAAAGAACGTGTTTAAAAAAAACACGTTTCCCCTAACGCCTAAGTTTTTAATTGATTCCTTCATCACGCAAGAGAGACGTTATCGCACCGAAAAGATCTTTCAACTTCCAACAAGTCACATGGACTTGGCATAGAACCTCTCTCAAGCGACCCTCAACGAGACGTCTAAATTATCCCTTATCCCTCCCCCATCGGACCGTCTGGTGGGGCAGCGAGCGCTCTGTAATCACGTGATGCCAAGTCCCTTCTTCTGTCGCGTGAGCGATGCTATCCGATAGTCACGTGACTCTCTCTTCCAGCCAGCAATCGCGGCCACAAGTTGGGGGCGAGTTGTTACATCTGTAGCGACTCACATCCTTTACTGTGTATAGCACGTACAATCTTGTATGGTAAAATAAGTTGCTGAAACAATTTTTTTTTTTAGTGATGATTTAGACACTTACTTGACTTAATCTGCCCACAAGAAGAGCATGTCAATAAATTAATACAAAATCGCCTTGATAACAGGTTTTAACTCACGCTATATTTTTTTCGAATGAAAATTAATAAGATGTTTGCGACTTTTTGAACAAAATCCTTTTAAACTTAGGCCTCCTTGATCTTCAGGCATTTTTTTATGCCAACACGCAACCCGCAATTTAATCGAAAAGTTCCAAAATTCCCTTTAAATAATCCCGGAATCATCTAGTTTAAAAAAATTGTGAAAGTAAGCCTCAGTGTAAAATCCTTTCCCTTTAAGATAAATTTGTTACACCCATTTTTTATATAATGCTGTATATTTGTTCATCAAAAGAATAGTAAATATTAATTAAATACATTTTTGGTGACCTGATGGTCTAGGGGTAAGGTGTCAGACTTCTGTACTGAGGGTTCAGGGTTCAATCTTAAGTCCAGGCACAGATTTATCTGATTGCCAAACCTTTCCTTGACCTCTAATAAGACGTGTATTAATCACAATTTGTGAATGTGTGTAATGCCAAACCTCCACCGTGGTTTGGGTCCCAGTTTCCTCCATTTCATCTCACAATCACCCTACTATTACACATTAGCGTAAGTGCGTACAACCCGAACGGGTGGTAAGACGCGATGCTGATTATAATAGTAATAATAATAGTACATTTTTCATTGCGTCGGTCTTTAAATTGATATTCATTACATCGTAAAAGATCGTATAATTTTGACTTCAAAAATTACAAAACCACATAGATGGCACATGATTTAATTAGAATAAGAATTATTTAAATTCGACTCCTACTAAGCTCGAAAAAAAATATTGCAGCTACATTTTGAAAACATAGTTCTCTCATATTTGAAACGAGATCATCTACTTCTTCTTTTTTTTAACGCGAGTGACCGTTTGACCCGACCCAAGCCCCGGTTAGACCACGTCTTCTTACCCGTCATTTTATTCATACCCTTCACCTTGTTTGAATTAGCGTCAATGGGAACCTGCCAAATTCAAACTGGGGAAAAGGTCACTCACTACCAGGAGCTTCCTTCCGGTCTGTTAGGCCGGCGACGCGACGCAGTGTAGTTAGCTTAGGGAGCCGCCCCTCATCAATAAAGAAAGGAAACAAATTAACTATCTGTATCCTTAACTATTTACACATTAACGACCAAATTGTTCTTGTAAGAAGCAAATAATGCACACATTTTAAAAAGTACCCATTATACAGGATGTACCGTAGCATGTGGGACCCACTTTAGTAGTGAACTTGATACTAAAATACAATTAAAAATGCGCTAGTAAAAGATTGGTCCCATTTGACCTTGTTACCGAGCTATAGTCATGTTTAAACTTCGGTGTTTTGGAGCTGCTTAACATTAAAGCAAGCGTTCAAAATGGCCAACTTCGGCCTGAATGTAAACCTGCGGTCATCGAGTAGATGAATGTCACTCTCTATTAAAAATACATCGCAATGCTAAGCTTGCATTCAGGCCGAGGTTGCTTATTTTGAGCACTTCCTATAGTGTTAGGCAACCCTATTTTACTGTAGCACAAACATGACAGTGGCTCGTAAACAAGGTCGAATGGGTTATATGTTTGTATTAACTTTTTTTTTTTTAAGTATTATGTCTACCGCTAAAGTGAGTTCCACATTTTACGGTTCACCTTGTCTATGTATTTTACAGGGTGGCCCATGGAAAAGTAGTCCGCCTCTTATATCCAGCAGGCGCCACACTCTGAATTGGAGGAGGTCAATCCCCTTCTACCCATATTGTGACATGAAGAATGAGTCAATAAAGCTTTAAATAAGCAGTTCACTTGCTCATTCTTCATGTCACAATAAGGGTGGAAGGAGATTAACTTCTTACAATTCAGAGTGAGGTGCCTGCTGGATATAGGAGGCGGGCTACTTTTCCGTGGGCCACCCTGTATAAGAGAGCGATTTTCAACCTTTTTTCAGCTCACAGAACAATGAAAAAGGCGCTAAAATTAAATAAACTAGTATTAGCATTGTGTTTAAAATCTCAATTTGCTAAAATTATAATAACCGTGTTATTTAAAAAAAAAAAATGTTAGCCATGGATTTAAAAAGGCTTTATTTATTTTTACTTCTATCTAAAAAAAATTCTCGCTTCTTTTTTTTATCTTCTTCCAAATTCCTGTAGCACACCTTCTGACCTTTCGCTGCACACCGGTTTAAAAACGCTGATATAAGTGGACGCTTTTGTCATTTTGCTATAGTATCATGTATGACTCCAAAATTTATAATAAAAATACTACAGTTGGTAGCACTGGGCGAGTTCAACTTCTGTTTTAACCTATCTATAGATTTTTAAGATTCTTTTTTAGAATTTAAAATTGGCGCCGATTAATTTGGTCGTACTCCAGTTATCCCTAGTTGCAACGAGCGATGACCACTCGCGTCGTCCCTCTACGACGACCCTACAAGACGTCTAAAAGAGCAAGGGCAGGGGGGCAGGGGTTGGAACGAAGCACCCCCACATGTCACCCTCCAATAGTTCATTCCATCCTGCACAGGGTAGCTTGATAGAGTTGTTTGTTCAGCTGGGCTGGGGAAGAATTATATATTGTGTGTCGCGTCGGGAGTTGAGATTGTGACTGACAGGTAGGGGAGGGGAAGAGTGGAATTATAGGGGGTGACGACAGTAGACTTATTACCTCTAGATCGCGCATAGGCCTACCTAGCAAATGTCCCTGCGTCGTCGTGGCTGTGACTGGGAATAACAACAATATATCGATATAAAAAGATACATTAATTTAATTGTTTTAACTTTAGCACTTGTGAATGTAATAAAATGAACGATTCCCCCACCCCCTATTTTTATCAACCAAATCGTATTTACCCCCTCCCCCCTTTTTTACTTTTCTAGTATTTCAACAGCCATAAGAAAACATTAACAAGTTAAGGGAGTTGTTTTTGAAAATATTTATACGTCTTACATACATTTTAACATTATTCTTTTATTTAAGAAAATTAGGCACATTATTATTTACCAATAAGCGTTTCATGCTTGCCTATATTTTTCAAAAGTAGACAAAATCCTGCCATCCCACTTTTTCTAGAGCAGTAGTTCCCAAACTGTAGGTCGCAATCAAATGATGGGTGGCGGGTCGATTTATAGTGGTAACGGAAAGTTATTTAAATGTTAAAATTCTGTAATAATTTGAAATTTGAAAATCATGTAAAAAATGGGGACATGAAAACACGAAAAAAATAAAATGAAAAACGGGAAGAAATTAGACTCAATATATAATAATACTGATGGGGAAAAAAAAGTCAATTTTTTTTAACAAAAATACCCGCTCTCCTGCCCCGTAGAGCTAGGTGGATCATGAAAATGTGTCGTTCTAAAAATTAGGTCATGATTCTAAAAGTGTTGGGTAGCACTGTCTTTTCTTTACCGATACATTTCAATACATCGGAAACAGCCCATATATATCGATAAAATTTGATCAATACTTAGTAGCTTTAATTAATGTACCTTGCGATATATCGAACGATAAATATATCCACAAGTTAAGGAAAATTGCCATAGACGGCGCATGTGAAGCCACTCGCCCTAGGCCAAACGCGACCAATATCTGTGGCCGTGAATTCTTACCGCCATTTGGGGAGTTTCATTACATGTTGCTCCTGTTGAATGTATACTAAATGCACAGTTTATTAGTAATAAATATATTTTTTCAGGTTAAAGTACATGTTACTTCTGCTATCCTTAGATTTTCTGAATGGTCTAGGAGTAATAATTATCTTAACAGATTGCAATACATTATGGTTCATGATGGATGAGTATTTGGTGCTCAGTCTTGGAGTCAATTGTTGCAGATTAGTTCTATATTTGTTGCGCAGTCTAGTAATAATAGCTCTATAGAAAGGAAATAAGAAACCACAGAAGAAGGTACCTGTTACGTGAAAGATAGACTTGGGCAAAAAATTAATAACCGGAAAAATCCGCATGCATATGGAACAAAAGAATATAAAGCTAATCATATTTACGATGAGGAATATAACGATAAAAAGAAATGTATGCACAAATAAAATGAGATAGTATATATACATATATATATATATATATATATATATATATAATATACGTTATAAAGAAATTGAGAAATAAAGTTATGGGAAGATAGTGAAAGGCGAATCAAAATAGAGGTATAAAATCATTCTGGTGTTCTTTAAAAAGTTGGATGAAGAGACTTAAGAAATGAAATTAGGTAAGATAAAATAAGTGAGATGCTAGGCCGATGTAGTATTAGGTGTATTAGTAGATATAATGAGGACTACTATAAATAAAAAAGATAGGATAAGGTATAAATAAGTGAGAAAACATAAGGAGTAGATATTAAAAAATTCTGGTAAAATTTTAAATTAATGAATAACAAGAGAAAGGTAATTCGTAAAGGATTAGATTTAAATGTTAACACATCTGGTTCATACTAAATTGGTGAACCCCGACGTTAGTGACACATTCAACCACCAAACGCTGTAGTCGATACGTGATTTTAAGAAGAGAACTTGAATCGCTGCTATCGATTTATTGTAACTTATTTAACAATGTTTCCGGTGTTGAAGATACATTTAAACTAACGTATAACTTTAAAAAAATTAGAAATCTCGATTGTATTCGTTATTATTTAAATAGTTTTCAGAGAAAAAAAATAACAAAGGGAACATTTTCCATCTCACAGCTATGGTTCAAATCCCGGTCGGGTGTACTGAAGTTTGTTTTTACAAAATGGTTTTCCACGCTCTCTACAAACTTTCTCTAAATTCAACCGTTCTCATCCCTAATACATTAACGTAATTAGTATATTGATATGTGTAAGAGCCCGAGAGGGTTGTAAGACGCGGTGCTAACAAAACTAAAGAAACATGAGAATAAAAAAAGGGATGTGGTAGAATAAACACGGAAACAAGGGAAGAAGAGTGTTCAAAGAGTTAAAAAGCGTAAGTATAACGGATAAGTGAAGAAAGAAGAATTAGGGCTATATAGCAGCCTTGGACAAACCACGTATTTTTATGGGGTTCGCAAACTATATTTAACTATGTATCTAAAATAATTAGTGTAAAAATACCATGATTATAAGATATATCATTATGAACATATTTAAAATGTATGTTCAACACACCGATGAACATTTATTTACAAGCAGTTTTTTATCTCAACTGCCAAATTCGCACCTGACAAAAATGATGAAAGACACTTATCTAAAAATTGTATTCATCTCATTAAGCTATGTTTTATTGGAGAGTCATTAAAATTACTTAGTTTTTATGTTGTTTGTTCAATCTTTACTTTCTCTTAACATCTCGTCAAAAAAAAATCCAACTCGAGATTTTGATAAATATCGACGTTTCATGACCCCCTGAAAAAAAAGAAGTGGTTTTCGCAAAGTCTTCTGTCTGTCTATCCGTCTGTTTGTACTTCGAGCTAGAGTCGAAACTATTTTACCGATTGGGCTAAAGTTTGGTAGCTGGGGTAGCCCCCCTTCCCCCTCACCGACGGGTTTTTGGAATTAGCTATCTAACCCTAAAATTAAGGGTAGTTTACTGAAGGGCAAAAAAAGAAAAAATATATTTTCTTAAAATTCGCTCAAACTATTTTGATTGAATTGTATATCTAGACATTGTTTATAGTTATTAACAAGATGGTAATTCTAATTTTCTTATGCAAATGATTTAGAGGATACTTTACATGAAGTGATTTTTCCAACTTTCATCAATCATTTCTCCGCAACTACTTAAGATGCGAAATAACTTTTTATTTTTATAATAAATTGCGTATTCCTGAAACTAGTATTGTATTTGGTGGCCCATTCTTATTTTAAAATTTTCAATGCAGCCCCAGGCAAAAAAAAAATTGTCCAGGTCTAGCTAGCATGCATGTTGTATAAAGAGAGGAGGAGACCTACATGCAACAGGGATCAGGGGAGGAGAAATTCTAAAGAGGTGTCCAGAGTATTACTTGTGTGTAAGGGCGCTTTGTATACTCGAAGCTGGAAGCTCTAGCTCTTTACAATAGGACGTATTTAGGAGGGGGACAAATACAGGGTCGGAGGGGAGGATGGAGGACTTGATTCTATTCAACCCTCCGAAGGTTCTACCCTACAGTAGCAAGTCTGACGATAATTAAATAAAGGGAGAAATAGGGGTGCAAGTTCGAACAACACTTGGGGTTACGCCAGGTGGGATTTTATAGTTCGTGTTCGAGCCCTGCCGGCTGCTTCGAGATTTTTATTTTTCAAGTTATGCAGATGTCGGTGCAGTCCCTTTTAAATGTATAATCTAATCCATCTACCTCATACCGTTATCTTTATTTAAACCGTTAATGCCCTTGTGTTGGACACGTCTCTAAAAAGTGTTTTCGGAAACTCATAGCACAAACTGCACATATGGCTTGTTTGAATCCAAAGAAATACAAAATCCCTGTACAATTACATCCGGAAAACTATGCTAATACCATTAAATGGTGTCGTGTCGCGCGCCTAGCGCACAGGCAACTTGTTGTACACGCATGCTCGGCGCGGAACGCCGAAACTTGGAACACAGTTTAATGGTATCAGCATAGTTTTCCGGATGTAAGTGTAAAGGTATTTTGTATTAGTTATGGTTCAAACAAGCTATATGTGCAGTTTGGGCTATGAATTTCCGAACACCCTCTGTGTGTATTGAATTAATATATATTTATTATTATTAGTCTCTTGGAATCGGGAGCGCTCGTGTGTCGTTGACCCAAACCTAATTCAATACCAAACCCTACAACCGGACCTAAGGCTGTAATTAACCGCTCAGAGAAAAGGAGCAATCCCCGATTTCACATGGATACATTCTTGGCTCTCACCAAGGTTTGAACCCGGAACTCTTAGTTAAGTATACACACCCTCTACAGACTAAATCACGACGTCAAGTATAGTTCTTATTTATTCTCCTATAAATATGTTCAGAAAGAGGAAGGGGGAATAAACATCTTCTGGAAAGCCATTGCATTGGTATCTCTTTTTAACTAGATTTTTGGATCGCTGATAAAGATTCAGAAAAACTGTTTATAATATCTTACAAGTAAGATGTGTAATTTTTGTTGTGTTTTTAAAATAATATATTTGTGCATCGAGTCTTACCATGTCCAGGCTATCCAAATATTTACACCAATGTGTGTGTGTGTGGGGGGGAGGGGGCGGGGGGGTTAGAGGGCAGAGTGATGCCTTAAACCGAGCCAACACCAATGCAGGTAAAAATGTGCGTTTGTTACAAAAGACAAGGAAAAACTAAGCCTATTTAATTAATTTTTAAATTGCGGTATAAACGTGTGCTTTTTAATAAATGTAAGTAGGTCTGTTCCAGCAGTAGATTTTCAAACTTACCTTAGTCCAAAACATCAATAATTAATAGAGTAGCCTACGCCCAATATTAGTGCCAGGAATTGCAATATAATTCATAGGTAATCAAACTTATTCAAATTACAGTTTAACTTGGCTTTAACGTGGGATAATTTAATTTGAGGGGAGGGGGAGGTTATTTTTTAAATGTTATACTTATGACATGATGCTAAGACTTACTACTAAACCCTAAGAAATAAGAACATTGTTACGGTAGTGGCGGCACTTTTTTGTGCGAGAGGGTAAGAGGGGGAGGGGGAGTGGCAAAAAATTATGTTTAGGTCTTTCTCCTCCAGTTAATATTAAGAAATTGGATGCTCCTAGAAGCTATTTAGAGTGTTCCTCACCTGTTTTTTTTATTAGATTTCACTAGAAAAGAAAATAATATAATTATATAAAACATTTTATTTTATTTGTATTAATGTGCTTGTATACACACAGAAATACTACACACAATTTAATTAGCCATAATTTTACAGTCGTGGTGGTGTTTGGGTAAAGTGGGGAAGCAGGGCTGGAGGCTATACAGTTGAGAAATATAAGGCATTCACGAGCTAAGTTTACCTGAATGACAGCTCGAAATGTTACTAGAAGTAATCCCTAATATATCACTACGCCAACAGCTGACACCTATCACTTTGGATGACTGTAATGAAAACAGATGGCAATATATGAATGTGATAGTTAACCAC
This sequence comes from Timema poppense, assembly GCA_902141375.1. Classification (NCBI taxonomy): domain Eukaryota; kingdom Metazoa; phylum Arthropoda; class Insecta; order Phasmatodea; family Timematidae; genus Timema; species Timema poppense. The sequence continues at coordinate 32,000 of CABFOV010002868.1, read as the reverse complement.
AATGATTTAGGCCAATATTATTTATATATTTACTTGAGGTCGGACACAAAGTTTATTTATAGTTTTATTCCCCTTAAAAAAATATTAACTCGACTTTCACAAAAACTTCTAACGAACATAGCTTCAAAATGGTGACCGACGAATTTAAACTATGTGATTGAACATAACGGTAAACAAGTTGTTTACAATGATGCAGACACGCAGTTGATGAAAATACTTTATTCAGTTATATATTTCAAAATACGATAAAATAATCATAAAATCATGTATTGTATGTAAAAAAATGACAACAATTTTCTCTTTTCCAAGTAAATACGATGCTTGTATTAAAAGGTATTGATGTATGCACTATATTACACAAAATCAGTAACGTTCTAAAACTAAAAATGAGTAGGGCCTACTTTTAATTATGTTTAAAATATTGTTTCGAGTTGGAAAAAAAGAAATTATTTAAAAATATGAAATATTATGAAAAAACTTAAGTTTGCGTTATTTTAAATGTAATATATAACAGGTAATTAAAGATCTTTACATTTATAACAAAACTGTGATCTTTTACAAGTGTTGGCAACCCAAAACCTAAACATATGATTTTCGAACTGTCATCCAGGTAAAAACCTATCGTGAA
>CABFOV010002868.1:19966-30123 GCA_902141375.1 Timema poppense | reverse complement strand
TCTCTGAAGCGCAGACTAGGGATGTTTAAAAAAAACTAGCTCAGTTAGAAGAGAGGTTAGAACGTCCGACTCTTTGACTCGTTTCTAAAACATCTCACCCTTTCTTTTGCATAATATGATTTTACGATAAATCTTGTGGTGAAGGTCGGTGTGGAACCTTGTAAATTCATTCAACTCCATTTTGTTTCTTAGTTTATATTCATCAGTGATGAACAAAGCTGTCTTTAAAGTGTACACACAAAATATAATAAGAATAAGTTGAGTTGACGACATAACATAAAACATTTACGTTTATATATTGTGTTGATTATTACGTTTGACACCATGGTCACTAACAGCTTAATTTAAGAGGTAGGGATGAGGAAATTTACAAAAAGAAAGTGCACACTCATTTGTGTGTAGTGAGGATGAGAAAAATCACAGTGATTAATGTACAAAATGTAATGGTTTTATTCGGTTATTGAAACTAATGGTAGAATGGGACATATGAAGATCATACGACTTGACGTATAGAATGTACGAAAATAGCTCTAGTAACTTTTGTAACTCAGAAGCCTACCTACCTAAACGCAATAACCCACTAAGGCACTCTAAATTATGTGGACACACGGACTAAACATCTAGCTCATATAATCCGGTTTGACGGTGAAGGGAAGGTTAGAGATCAAATCCTGGCTGGGTCTACTGAGGGTAGCTTTTCTTTCATTGTTTCAGATAACCCCTCCAGGAAAGAGCGGATGCATACCCTATCAATTATATCTTATCTATCCCTACTTAATTAGCGTAATTAAAGTGCGTGTATACCGTCTCTTTGGTTTAGTGGTCGGGGTTACTGGCTCCAGATACATAGGTCCCTGGTTCGATCTCCAGCACTTCCAGATTCTTCTGTAATACAGTGAATTCGAAACGGGGTCAAACTCAGCCTCATGAAGACAAATGAGGAGCTACTTGAACAAAAGAGTAGCGGTTCCGGTTTAGAAAACTGAGATTAACAACCAGAGGATTCGTTGTTCTGGCCACAGGAAATCCTCTTTCCGCAAATGTTGGCACTATCTTCGCCAACAGACGGGGGCCTCTCGGTCTGTATAGCTCGCGTTCGGGTTGACGCCATGGAGGTAATAGTTTTAGTCAGGATGGGTAGTAGGACGCAGAGAATTTTTTTTTATATAAAAGTTGCGTGTAAAATAGGGGGTGATTATTCATTCTTCACCCCTTCAATATCTCACAACCACTTAACATTATTTTTATGATTAGGTGTTTTTTACTTTAGAAACCGTGACGCAATTTTTTTTTTCTTGTGATTTACTTTTATATTTTCACTTTTTATTAGTTTTTTTTAAATTTATTTTCAAAATGATGTGGTGTTTTTTTTTCGTGTGTGATGGTCCAAACAAGTGAGTTCCTAAATCTACCGTCTCGTATTTATGTGTCAAATCATGTAAGCTGTTGCTGCCACTTTGGATAGATTATATAAATAACGATAAAATAACAGTAATATTCATAATAAAATGTTAAAACAATGTTGATTCCAAACAAAAGTTTGTATTTTCTAAAAGGTTCTTTATATTTGAATACGTACTGTAGCACCCTGGATCATACCTTAGTGAACTCCTAATTACCCGTACTAACCCCAAAGCCCTTATTGCCATGCGGCTTCGTGTTCAGGATTTTCCTACAACCCCGTCCTACGTTAGGGTTATAAGCTTTGCTTATGTACTAGTTACGCTAATGGGTTAGGGATGAGGAAGGTTTAGTTTAAATCAAGTGTACAAACATTTGCGTGGAGAGAGGGTGGGAAAACATTTTGGAAAACCTCCCTCAATACACCCGAGCGGAATCGAACCCCAATCTCCTCGTCATCGGCAGTCTAGACTATTACGAGAGTGGCACCCTAGACCACGCGGCCATCTAAGTGGTTAGCAAGAAAACTGCTTTGGGCAATTTTTCGCCTCGTTACGTCTCTTTTATTTGGGGTATTTAACGTGTACTTACTTAACCGACAGAGTATATATCAGCGCAAGAGCATTTCTATGAGCGATAGCGAAAGAGCCTATCAATTTTGCTGGGAAAGTTATTTTCACATGCCACAATCGATATGGGACTGATGGCCTTACTTCCACTGCGAAGGAGGTTGTGCTACGGATTTGTATCGCTCGAGAAAATAGTAAGTATAGGTTATTCTTACTACCTGGATATTAAGAATAGTTTTTAGTTCAATTTGTTAACACAAGGCTTATTTAAGGGCCTGATAACTGGAGTAGGGAAGAACAAGGTAGTTTTGATATAAAATGCATCAAAATTAGCAGGGACAGAGGGTGGGAAAAATCACAAAATCACGGTGAGGAATAGCATTTTGGAAAATAACCACCCCCTAGTGCACCCAACCGAGATTAAAACAATGACTATATATTTATATGTGCGTATATAGGCATACTTATATACATACAGTAGGATTCGGATAGTTCGACATTGGCTAATTCGAAAAAATTGTACAATTCACCATGAAATTCATATTTAAAACAATGATAAAGAATAACATTTAATTTGAATTTTATAAATAAATATTTGGATAATTCTAAGCTTATACAAAATAAATTGCTAAATTTTTCGATTTTATACTAATTTCAAACCTAACTTAAAGACGGTGGAACGCTAACAGATGGGAAGATTCTTGAAGAAGTAACGAACAAAAATATCCAAGAATATTCTGATGAAGAAGACAGCACAGACATCCAAGCAGAAGAACCAATACCGCACTTAACAACGATGGAAAACCTGAGAAGATTCACTGAATCCCAACGAGACGTAAAATACAACAATATTAATACAATCACTGAACTTTTTAGTGTGTCAAAATAATAAGATTACAAAAAACCAAGATAAATAATTTTTTTCAACGCAAAAAGTGATTTAAATTCACAATTTTTATATGTTTATTTATTCAAGTTTTTATATTTTGTTTAAATTTAGCATATTTTGAGATTATTGATTTGTTTTGTACCAGCTGCTTAGATATTCATAAAAAGGGTTAGTTAGAATTTGGGATATTTAGAATTGTTTAGATAGACCCCTACTCCTTAGACTTGGAATTGATATAATTTATTCTTTCTGAAGTATGTTTTATTATCTTAAAAAACTATTGAGATACAGAACAAAAGACATAACCGAGATAATAATAATTTTCACCAACCCCTAGGGGTTCTTCAAAATAGCATTTACAACGAAAATGAAATGAATATAACTTATTTAATTACAAGTCCAAAGGATAAGGGTCTATCTAAAAAAAATATCTAAATATCCCAAATTCGATATATATACATATAGAGAGAATGTACCGCATCTTACCACCCGACGAGGAAGTCAGCTAAGTAAACACGGGGCGTTCAGTTCAGTTTTGGGGTCCGTGACTGTACGTCTATCCTTGGAGTGATATGCAGGGTGTGGATGATGGAGTGGCTGCCGAACAACTGGAGGAGGGGAAGAGGATATTGATTGGGGAGGGAGAGTGTGGGGTGAGTTACAGCAGCGCCTCCATGCAACAACTACCGGTTGACCCTCGGTGGCTCACACACAAATTCTAACAGATATTTTTGTTAATATGAGTTACTTAACAAGTGTACTTATAAAGGATACTTTTTTTCTTCTCGACACACGGCTTGCCAATTAGTAGCTTAGGATAGTACACCCTACACGCTCAGTTCTAGTTCATGGCTAGGTAACTATATTCCATTCACCGTAGGAATTGACTTCTGAAAGGCCTTTTTCCCTACGATAAATCTACTATATAGTAGGATATTGGTAGGAAAAAAGACCTTTAAGAGAGTAATTCCTACCGTGAATGGAATATAACTGGATAACAGGATGAGCCCGTATAAATAATAAAGTAAAATACCAACTGTCTGGATTAATGAATCATCTAATCCATTTCATATGTAGACAATTTCATTTCACGAGGATAAAGGTTGCAATATTAGTCCGAGCATTCCCAGGTGAGAAGAAACTTCGCTCTAGCAGTTCCAAAGTAAGGCAGCAGCCTTAAGGTGGGCTAGTGAGATGGAGAAATTGCAGTAGGGGGGAAAAAACACAGTCAAATTTAATAGTAAATTTAATCTCCCTGCATATCTAAAATTAACAGGTTTATTTACCCGCTTCAGTGGCCGAATGTTCTAGGACTCTCTCGTGTTAAACTGGCCTGCTGATGACGGGGAGATTGGGGTTCGAATCTCTGTCGGGGTCTACTGAGAGTGGTTTTTCCTAAATGGTTTCACACTCGCTTTCTAAAAAAATAATTCCTTCTTCATCCCTATCCGATTAGAGTAATTAATTACACTGACTATGATATAATCTGAACAGGTAATAAGACACGGTGATAAAAAAAAAGGTTTATTTAGACACATTGTTTGTGATGGTTGTCAAATTACCAGGCTGTATATATTTATTTAGCAAAGACACTCATGGCACAGAAATTGATCAGGGTGCTAAAATTGTTAACCTACACAATAGGTTTTTTTCAAGGTTAGATTTTATCATCTAAATAATGAGTATTAAGATTATAATTTAAAGTTCAATAGTTAAGATTCTAATCATTGTATTATCATTAAAAATAATGTTGATTATTAATTTTAAAAATATATTTTTCTATCCTTCAAATTTGTTTTAGCTTCTTTTTGATATTCTCTCAAACTCATGTGGCACACCAATTGAAAAACGATGCTCTATAGTGAACTTTCTGCTAGGTTATGTATTCGAAAAAATGGATATCTATAAAATTCCAGGATGAACGCATAGATAAGGGGGCGTTCAAGTATTATTTTTGGTCATTTTTAACCCCTCCGCCCCCCACTTGTAAGAAAAAATAAGCAAATGTCTGGAAACCCCCTCCCCCTTCTCTTGCTTACGTAATATTTGTCAAATATTTTTCATTTGTTCACAGGAATACCCATTTTTTTCCATGTACTTTTAGCTATTGCCTGAACAAGACGCGATGATAAAAAAAATATATTAAAAATTCATGCATTGCTGGTAATTATTAACACCGAGGTGTAAATTAATATTTTGAAATAATTTACAACTAACACTGGTGTACAATTAATTTAAATTTATTGAACAGGTAAAATTAAAACAAGTTAGAACAACATAAAAGTTTAAAATTCTAATTTACCTTTAATTGAAGTTATAAAAGGTATAATTTGTGAATATATGAATATTATATTTATAAGAAACCACCCTAAACGGCATTTAATTTGATGACCAAGGTCCTTGAATCCACGTCTTAACACTTTCAATTACTATGTTTCTATTAACCACTTAGCATCTTCATTACTGCCCAAAGATGCCCGAAGTCAAAGCGGCTTGCCATACACTCTCTCTAAATTTTTCCCGCCTTTCTATGTCTTATGTAAGCATTGTTCTGACTCCACCTACCCCATTGTCAGCAAAAATAAGCAAATCTCAAACCTCTAAGGTGCTTACGTAATACTTGAGCTACAAAACTAGGTAGCCCGCGCACGAATAATATTAAGTGTTTTTTTACACACCGCGTCTTACTACCTGTTTGGGTCATACACATCATCCACTATATACACTAACGTGTTAGGAATGTGGAAGGTAGAGTTTAGAGGAAGTGTAGCCCCCAATTGCGTGGGGGGAGAATGGAAAATAATTTAGGGAAATACCTCCACAGTATACCCGACCGGGATTCAAAACCCAGTCTTCCCGTCATGGGTTGATGCGAGAGTTACGCCCTAGACCATGCGGACACTAAGGCGTGTATCTTTACACTACTCGGGTATGGATGGAAAAGGAGTAAATGAGAGTAAGTGTACCCATATTCACGCGAAGGGAATAGAAAACCATTTACGGGAGAGGAAAAAAAAAACTCAGAACACCCGGCCAGGATTCGAGCACGGACTTCCACGTCACCGGGAAAATTGACCTAGAGTAGCCCCGTGGCTTCTTTGGTGCTGACTGACAGCTCACAGCTGACTTCTGACAGTCAGCATTTAGGTATATACCTAAATTTTGACTGTCAGAAGTGACAGCTGCTAAACACATGTTGTTGCAGATCATATGGTTCGGCGTAGGGATACATAATTTGGTCTGGTAACTTTTCAAAGCCGTCAGCTGTCAGCTGTGAGCTGTCAGCCAGCTCCAAAGAAGCCATGAGGCTACTGTACCTTAGCTCCCGCGTGTCCACCGATGAGGAGTTTTTATATTATTTTCTTTTTCAATTTTAATTTAATTTAACGGCACGTACTTTTTGTCCACTCGCTAGAACGTATCCATTCAACGCTATAACACAAGGAGATACCTCCCACGGAGCCTGTCCCGTCGGTACACGACCATACCAATATATTGTGTGCGTAGCCCTACCGCTGCGCCCGGAAACAGTTTGAGACGGCGTGTCCTTCCTTCCTCCCTTGGCGCGCTACAATCTCCTGCAGAGCTCGATGGAGTGTAGAGTGATGTTATACCGTCCCTTCTCACGCCAGAGGGGTGAAAGGGGCCTTAGTTTGACACTTCCTAGGTTACAAAATAATACCGAGCCCGAGGCAAGTCCCTGCAGACTATTCGCCTTAGGTGGGCCACCCTCTTTTGTCTGAATAGGGATTTATGGGCGTTGAATGTACCGCTGGAGAGGCTACACAACAAACACTATTATTATTATTATTATTATTATTATTATTGGTGACCTGGTGGTCTAGGGGTAAGGTGTCAGACTTCTGTGCTGGGGATCCGGGGTTCAATCCTCGGTCCCGGCACAGATTTATCTGATTACCAAACCCTTCCTTCACCTCTGACAAGACATCTTGTGAATGTGGGGGATGCCAGGCCTCCACTGTGGTTCGGATCCCACGTTAAACTGTAGGTCCTCCATTTCATCTCACAATTATCATACCATTACACATTAGCGTAAGTGCGTATAACCCGAACGGGTAGTAAGACGCGGTGCTAATAATAATATTAATAATAATTATTATTATTTCAATTTCTTTTGTTATAGTATATTATTTTTCTATAAATCCGGGATAAGAGCACATAATTATACTAATGAGGTAGGGAGGATTGAAATAAAATGTACCTACGTTTGGGTGAAGGAAGAGGGATAAGACTATTAGGGGAGGAAAAAACATACTCTGTAGACATGGACGGGATTCGAATCTCCACCTCCCTATCACCAGCAAACTAGACTAAGTAATCGACTGCTCAAAGATGCTTTGAAAAAATTAAGTTCATACAAATAATTTTTTATCACCGCATCATACTACCCGTTCGGGGTGTACGCCTATGTACTAATTACGCTAATGGATTTAGGAATTAGGAAAACTGTATTCATAGGAAGCGTACCCGTATTTCCGTGGAGGTAGAGTGGAAAACTGTTTTTTTAAATACACTCGATTGAGACTCGAACCTCGGTGTGTACGTTCCCTCTAATTTTCTACCTTCCTATCCACTAATGTAAATATGCGGATATCCTGGACTACTGATAATATGTGGATATCTTGGACTGATGATAAGATGAGGACATCTTGGACTGCTGATAAGATGCGGATATCCTGAACTGCTAATAAGGTGTGGATATATTGGACTGCTGATAAGATGCTAATATCCTTAACTGCTGATAAGATGAGGATATCCTGGATGGCTGATAAGATGCGAATATCTTGGACTGCTGATAAGATGCATATGACTCTGACCGGGAACAAAAACTTGTATGGCTGGAAATAATTGTATTTAAAATCAAGTCAACAAATCTGATAACACTTCAAAGTGTTTTCAAAGAAAATATAAATAAATGTGTTTCTCATTTATTTCTTACCACTTAAAAATCAAGGAGCAACTACTTCCAAATTGATTAATAAACAATATTATATTCTACTAATGTTAGTCTGATTTTTATTCAAAAAAACATTATTTGAAGACTGGAAACTCGTTTTGCCACAGTGACGGAAATATAAATATTAAATAATTGTGTTTATATTTTTAGACCTTTTAATTAACGACTAGCAGAAGTAACCAGCGTTGCCCGGGGTAATTTTCTTTGCTTCAGACAAAAAAGATATATATATAAAAAAATCTCCATTTTATTTCTTCCTACCCAGATTTTAATTGATTTAAAAAAAATCCAAATTTTAAAATTTCCGTAGAAGGACTACTAATTTTTAAATTTCAGACCTCTATGTGTGAAAGATATTGTGCAACGCTCATGACAGATAGATACACAAATGCTTCACATCATTAATATAGAAGAAAATGTAAAGATAAATTATGCAGTGATGCATAAGAATGTACTATTGGAAGCTTTTTATTACCTTTAAAAGAACCTTATAATTAATAACTCAAATAAGACATATTTCTAGAATGCCAAATTTTAGTGACTTTTAATCAATGTTGGTGGTCAAAAGTGGGATTCCTAAAAAATCATATTTATTTTCAATATGTTAAAATACCTCTAAGATTAATAAACTGTATTTAATATTAAAATGAAGATCACCTAATGATAGGAACTCTTAATAATATCGACACATCGAAGGCTAGAACTAGTTTCCATGCTAGACCACAAATTTGACCAACGCGCTATTTTCAAAGACGACAAAGCACATCCCTAATAAAATATAAAGACGAATCGTAATAAATACTAAAACACCGCCAGTCCAACACGCTATCCCGAGACCAAAATGCCATCACCCTCTCCCACACACAACAAACAACGGTGGGGGAAGTTTAACAAAAAGTAACTTGTTGCACGAAAGTAGTTCCCAACCATTTCCTCTTCCCACCCTCAAAACATGTTTAATGCCTGTCCGTATTACCTTTAACAACCCGGCCCATTTGGTCGCCTGGCAACCCAACGCGTCCAAACAAAACACTCGCCTCGCGAAGTACAGTACTTTCCGTCCGTCTGTCCGTCTGTCCGCCTGTCTGTCCTGTGGGTTTGATTGTAGCCCCCACCTCCCCCCTTCCGCACAAAAGAACACCTCTTTCTATCTTAAAGAGGCAAACACACCCGCTGATATCGGACACACCATAGTAAATTTGTTATAGTCCTGTTTGTCGTATGTAATGGTTTATCGGCGAATCGAAGACCGGATACATATTTAATGACGTCATTTCCTCCCTTCTACAGGGTGTTCCCGTTCAGTCGGAGTTTAATCTAATCACTAGAATTATCGTTACAATACAGCTGCTATACTAGGCATGTTTAGGTCTTAAAATATACAAGAGATACCACAGTGGGAGTGTAGGGGACGTCAGAAAAGGTAATTAATTGTCTTTGTAGTTTTTGTGTCAAAATATGTTTTTGGCCAAAATAACTAAAATACTACTCTAGTACAAACAGAGAGATTAATTTTCTTCACATGGTGACCTCAACAGTTGTTGAATATCTGTCAAGGATGTCCTGAAATTTGATGACAATTTTTTTCTCTTCGTTTAAAATTTTTATCATCTAGTGTCGCTGTTCTCATGACAGATATTCAACAACTGTTGATATCACCATGTGAAGAAAATTAAGCTCTTTGTTTCTACTGGAGCAATATTTGATTTATTTTGGCAAAAAAGAATTGCTATAAAAACTGCAAAAAAATACTGCCCTTAACTCGCGTTCCCTACACTCTCACCTTAACGACTTACTCTTCACACTGTTGGAATAAATATCAAGAAGTTTAAAATTTAGAGGAAAATGTGCATTTGAGTGGATAGACAGATTTGCCTGGATTTCAACCATGACCTCAGAGTCACGGGCATACCAGGCTAGATAAATCTGACGTTTATTGCACGTGCCTACCGATGAGGGTAAAGACTAACTCTAAGGAGTATGGATGAACAGGTACTCGAGGAAATGCATAGTCATTAGCGTAGCGAGATAATATGATAGCCATAGTAAAACTATCGCACATGCGCGTAGGAAGACAACATTTCCACGTTCCCGAATAGAAATAACATTATTGAGAATGTTTCCGGAATTAAGGCACATTATTAGGGGTGTTACTGGAATGAAGGCACATTATTAGGGGGTTACTGGAATGAAGGCACATTATTAGGGAGTTACTGGAATGAAGGCACAATATTAGGGGTGTTACTGGAATGAAGGCACATTATTAGGGGGTTACTTGAATGAAGGCACATTATTAGGGGGTTACTGGAATGAAGGCACA
>CABFOV010002868.1:4199-17360 GCA_902141375.1 Timema poppense | reverse complement strand
TACTATCTGTTCAGTTTATGCGCAGACCTGTTGATTAAAATTTCGGTCACTAACCACGATGATAACGATAGTAATGATATTATTATTATTATTAATAATGGCGTGTTTGTGCTACATCAACCTGTAGCTCAGTTTGAGAAAATATTAGCTAATACTAATGTTCCAGGCGACACCCAAATGTACTAATCGTACATCCTTTCCGTGAAGGATATATTTATGTACCGATGAGATGAGGGGATGATAACAGCGAATATGACGGGGTAAAGCCAATAAAGATCTTAACCTAACTTAAAAGCCCAACTAACCAAACCGTGGGGAACACGAGAATTATTCCTTTTTCGAGAGAAATCCCCCGGCACTTGCCAAGGGAATCGAATCTGGAGCCTCATAAATCAGCAGCCAGGTGCTCTGACCATTAAACCACGAGGTGATTGGTTAGTTTTGTTATTAAATATGAATAGTAAATAGTCCGACAGTAAAAGTTTAAGAGATTACAGATTATAAGGACGGACATTGAACTCGACTTGTTAATACTGATTCTATCGCGTTAATTAAAATATATACAGTAACCCCATGGCTTCTTTGGTGCTGACTGACAGCTCACATGCTGACTTCTGACAGTCAACATTTAGGTATATACCTAAATTTTGACCGTCAAAAGTGACAGCTGCTAAACACATGTTTTTGCTGATCATATGGTTTGGCGTAGAGATACATAATTTGGTCTGGTAGCTTTTCAAAGCTTTTAGCTGTCATTCTGCTCCAAAGAAGCCATGGGGCTACTGTATATATAACAAAGTACATCAAGGCCATGTTTTTTTTAATGACCGAAGCCCTCGCGTTGTTTAATCTCTTAGGAACGAGCTCAATTCCTTCTACGGGCAATATTGTTAGAAGAGGAAAGGGACAGTTATTAGAAGATTCGTCCCGTGATAAAAAAAGAAGTTAATAGCCTTTCTCCAGAGTTAAATCGTAGCTCGAGTGAAAACAAGAGAGAGCGAAGGAGAATGATATAGGAGGGTCACCCTTACCACCCACCCTCTCTTAGTGCAAAGTCAATTTCCGGCGGGAATTACGGGGACACAGGGGGCGAAACTGCTTTTCCACTCACGAGTTTATAGAACACGGGAACTTTTTCGACTCAAATTAGCTTTTCAACAAATTAACTATTAGGGCCTAATGGTTTATTTTGTGTACCCGTACTTGCACACTTATATACCAATAGGATAGGGATGAGGAAGTAAGAGTACATATTAAGTGTGCCCGCATTTGCGTAGAGCGAGAGTGGGGAAACTATTTAAACCTAAATTACTTCATCAAACCGGGCCAGGATTCGAGTTACGATCTCCCCCCAACAAGACGAGACTGACACCTTTGTACGAATGCTCCACCGGTAAAGTTATTAAATTATAATAGGGTATTGTTTAAGGGGGTGATTGGTTATTTCTGTGTAGGCGTGTCACCTTAAAGTGGTATGGAAGGGGACGTTAGAAAGGGCGGATTTTATGGCAAAACATTGTTTTGGTCAAAATAAATCAAATGTTGCTCCAGTAGAAACATATAGTTTTATTTTCTTCATGTGGGGATATCAACAATTGTTGAATATCTATCATGAGCATAGCGGCATTAGGTGAGAAACTTTTTAAATTAATAGAAAAAGGTTGTCTTTAAATTCCAGGACACCCTTGACAGATACTCAACATATGTTGAGGCCATCATGTGAAAAAATTAAAGTTTATATTTTTACTGCAAAAATATTTGATTTGTTTGACAGAAAAAATATTTTGATGTAAAAACAGCAGAAACACTTGCATTTTCCTCCCATCACCTTCCAACCCACATTATTATTATATTAGCACCGCGTCTTACTACCCGTTCGGGTTATATGCTCTTACGCTAATGTGTAATGGTAGGGTGATTGTGAGATGAAATTGGAGGACCTACAGTTTAACGTGGGATCCGAACCACGGTGGAGGCCTGGTATTCCCCACATTCACAAGCTGTGATTAATACACACCTTGTCAGAGGTGCATCTCACCTTAAGGTGTTGTGCAACCTCCTGTGGGAATAGTTTTGTTTCGAATCCCGTTCCGATCCTAGGGGTTAACAAGAATTTTATTTGTGTTAAACCCCGGAAAAAAATACAATAAATGCACTATTATTGCTGAAGTGACTGATTTTTTTTATTGTGGGGTGTATTTAGTTGAAATAGAACTAAGAGGAACTTTTCACCAGCTTCGGCGGCCTCATGGTCTAAGGCGTTACAGGTCAGGTGTACTGAGGGTGGTATTTTCCCTCCACGCAAATGCAAATGCTAATTTTCCTCCTACTTTTAAAGCATATATGTTCAGACTAAGCTTGATGAAAAAGGGCGCTAAATCTAGTCTTCCTCTAACAAATACAGCAATTTTTTTTATAAGCTCACAACAGAAAATTATAACTAGCAGCGAGGTTTCTTTTTACCTTGAGATAAGAAATGTCGTAATTTTTTTCCCTTTCTTTCTTAGCGACATGACAAAGGGCGGTTGCATGTGAAGGGTGAAAGGGAGTGTAAGTTTATACAAACTAGAGAATTAGTTTCATAAAATGACAGAGACCATTGTATTTTAAGCCTGACGGCGATTAATACTTTCTCACTAACCGAGGCCTGGGCTCACGCACTCTTCCATTCCACCTTAAATACTTAAAATAAAAACTATAAGACTAAAAGAAAAAAATAATATAATTATTTCCAGTTTTATTTCAATTAAAATATTCAGGATGATATTTGAGCGAAATGTCGGTGTCATTCCTTTTTAAATAAAAAGAGGGATTAACATCATAATTTTGTTCCAACGAAATTCTAGCACAAATTATACAGTTTCTATTAATTCGAATAGAAACTTTTGATCGTTTCCCTTCAGATACATTTGTAGCTCTTTTAATCATATGTATGAAACGCAGCTCTAAGGGTCCTGTAACGTCCATTACCCCGCACCCCCTCTTTCAAGTACCGAGCGAAAGCAAACAGTAATTACTCGTAGACGTCCACAAAGTCCAAGTTTATATCATTATTTTTACATCAGGACGACATTAACGGTCTAAAAAGGACAAAGTGGATGAGCCGTAAATCAATTACCCATCAGTTTTGGAAGGTATCATTATTTTGTCATTTTCCTTTAAAAACAATCACAGCCGTGTCTTTTGATATTCTCCATATGACGTCATAAAAGCTTTTTAAAGCACCACCCCCTCCATTTTATTTTCGTCACGAGCTCAAAAATAAAGAGTACGTGAAAAAAAGGGGGTGGGGGTATCCCATTGATTAACCATTAAAATGCAAAGAAAGTTGGGAGTGTTTTGTGTTGTTTTATATTTTAGCCAGGATTTTTTTTTCTCTGCGTATCGCTTGAAATGGAAACTGTTGGAAAATAATGTCACATACACTCTGTTGGGTAGAGCATGTAAGCGTGCAATAAACACTACGCGTGACCAATCAAGCAAATTATTTTGCGCACAAAATTTGCACAAACCATTGAATATATTTTCTACCCGTGTGAATTATAGTTTTTATTTCCATCGTTGTTTTTTTTGCCCCTACGTATTGAATTACTCGTATATATACGCGAATATTCAATTTAGGTGTTTAACTTGCATTTTGTAAATACGAATTTATATCAACAAACGACTTGGACCAAGTCAATTAAATTACATACCGCCCAGCCCAGTGCTAATGAATCGTAGAGTTGCGCGAAATTCGAAATAACGAAGTCAAAGTCGAAGCCGAGATCTCCTTCGCTTCGATATATTAAGGTGGGAGTGTAGGAGACACGAGAAAAGGGCAGTGTTTTTGCAGTTTTTATGGCAACTCGTATTTTTTTTCAAAATAAATCAAATAATTATTTAGTAGAGATATATAATTTAATTTTCTTCACATGGTGATTTCAACAGTTGTTGAATATTTGTAAAGAGCATGGCGGCCTTAGATGATACATTTTTAAATGAAGATAAAAAGTTGTCATTAAAATCGAGAACACCGTTGACAGATATTAAAGAACTGCTGAGGCCACCATATGAAAAACATTAAAATATACGTTTCTACTGGAGAATAACTTGATTTACGAGTAATTCGACCCAAAAAAAGTTGTTTTTATTCAAAAACTGCAAAAACATTTACCTTTTCTCGCTTCTCCTTAAACTCCCACCTTAATACATGTCAGCATAAAATAATATAACGAACTTTGTTTTATTCCGAAAACTTTCACTTTACCTAGATTCACTTCACTTAGGGGATAGTTGAAAAAAATATAAAAGTAGTGTTATGCGATAAGAACAAAAACCTTATCTTCAGCTTCAACTTTTATTTGCATGTTTCTTGCTTCATTTCAACTTCGTTTCGAATTTAAAAGTGACCGTCGCAAGCCCCCAATGAACTATATCATCTGGGTAAAAGGATGGTTCTTAGACAGATTTGGGTCGGAGTTGAGGGGTTGTTGGAAGATAGCCGTAAGGCCGTAGGGGGGGGNCCCCTCCCCCCAAATTTTATGAACAAAATATATATTTGCTTTATTTATGGCTCAAATAATATCAAAATTAAGATATAAGTACAAATTAGGAGGCTGTGTTATCATAATAAAACACTTCAGAGAGCTTCTAGAACTGTTTATCATTTAGATTATTGTTCTAGCTTTCATCAGCAATTGAGGGATGTGCCCACCAAACACCCCCTTCCCCCCCTGAAGTTATTGGTTGGCTACTGGCCTTGAAGATAGAGCTATATATAAAGGGATTGTATTAATAAGAAGCGAACTATGACCACCCCATCACCAACTAACCAACCCAAACCATTTTAGAGAACACCTCAGTCTGTGTGCCCATCAATGCGGGTAAAAGTGCTGTTAAACGTACAAAATAATAATTTGACTTCCACAAAAAGAATCTCCCGTGAACATAAAATTAATCAATTACAAATGTAAAGCCAATAAATATATAATTATAATATTTTTACAGTGTTCTATCTTTCGACAGGTTCGTTGCCTTGCCAAAGAGTCCTCCACCATGTCATATCAGCAGTTTACCTCTTTTTATATCCTGAAACTTTATATTATTTCCTCATTTGAGGTTATTAATTGGTTACATTCCTGGTCCTTTTTTTCATAGGCCTACTTTTCCCCCGCAAATGCCAGGGGAAACCCGTATTCTTCGAAGCGATGCAAAACTAACAAGTTCACCTACCGTAGCAATGAGAGCGTTGCAAACATCCAGAAATAACGCGTTATTTAACGAGTAGTTTGTTATTTTAAAATATGTTTAATCCTAAAATGGAGATTAATGGCGTCAACAAGTTTCTATAGGATTAAAAATCTTATACTTTTAAGTTTTATAATTTAAAATAAACATCGTTAAAATATGTAATTAGCTCATTTTCAACGCCACTAACACGAAATGTAGAAATTCTGAGATTAAAGTAAATTGTTAGAAACATAAATCTAGTTTTATTTATTAATTAATTGAGGTATTTGACGTCAATTATCTGAACCGACTGATGGCACACGATAATTTCTATGAGCGAGAGTGAAAGGCCCTACCAATTTTGCCGGGAAAGGTATTTTCAAATACGTTCCAGGTTTTTTTTATAGCCTACAATTGAAATAGACTGACGGCTTTACTTCCCCTCCGAAGAAAGTTGTGCTACGGATTTGTGTCGCTCAAGAAAAATCTGTTGAGCCCCAGGTGGGTTTGAACCCACGAGAAATGGGTCCTGAGGTGAGCACTTTATTCCAAGACCCCTGAAGTTCTTCGGAGACTGACGCTTAAAAAAATAACACGAGGATTGGCGCTGTTGCATTTTTGCAACATCTTATAATGTTATAAATAATAATTAAAAACTCAAACTTTGATTATTATTATTATTAGCACCGCGTCTTACTACCCGTTCGGACTATACGCACTTACGGTAATGTGTAATGGTAGGGTGATTGTGAGATGAAATGGAGGACCTACAGTTTAACGTGGAATCCGAACCACGGTGGAGGCCTGGCATTCCCCACATTCACAAGATGTTTTGTCAGAGGTGAAGGAAGGGTTTGGTAATCAGATAAATCTGTGCCGGGACCGAGGATTGAACCCCGGACCCTCAACACAGAAGTCCGACATCTTACCCCTAGTCCACCAGGTCTCCTAATGCTTTAATATATAATATTATTATTGAAGCAATATTAGTAAACAAATATTTGAATAGTATTGTATCTTTTTAAATTTTATTACAATAAAAGAAAATTACAATAACGTTAAACTGTTACAAGCACATAGCTTATTATTAGAAAAAAAAGTATATAGCAAAACATTGTAAGACATTATTTTATATTTTAATGTATTACAACATTACTGATTATTTACTTACTACATTATTATCGTATTATTTTATTTTATTGCAACATTTACATTTAATTTTCTCGATAAACCGTTTTGCTGCAATTTTACTTACATTTTTATTTAAAAAAAAAAAGACTTTTCTTCCTTGATTTCCTTTCTTCAATTCGTATTTTTATGTGTCATAGCGACCGCACGCGAATAACAACCGTAGCAAACTAAACCAACGTGAGAGAACTTTCAGACACGTGATAAAACTTGCAAGAACCATGCAATGTAAATATACGGCAGCAATGAGCAAGACGTATGACATCCCAACCGGCGCCGTTGCGTATTCACAGCATTCCTGCGTGGTGCCAGTTAAAACTCTAGTGTCTCGGAAAATAAACGTGTTTTCTTAAAATGTTTGATGACATCATACTACGCAGCAGGAACGAATACTTGGAGGGGATCTGAACTAATTAGGCTACCTTAATTAATTTTATTTAAATCACAACTTTAGCGAAAATGCAACAGCGCCAGTAATAGAAGGTTAAGTCTTTTTCAATTTTTTTTCCCCCAAAAAGAATCACAACAGAAAATGTTAAAAGTTAAATGAAGATTGTTTTAACGGTTTTAATGCTTCGTAACAGTTGTTCCCATAGTAAATAGAACCGTGCGAGGATATTTACCTTCGCGTAGTTGGCACCCTTAAAACTGGTTGTGTAATGCGATGTCAT
This sequence comes from Timema poppense, assembly GCA_902141375.1. Classification (NCBI taxonomy): domain Eukaryota; kingdom Metazoa; phylum Arthropoda; class Insecta; order Phasmatodea; family Timematidae; genus Timema; species Timema poppense. The sequence continues at coordinate 10,290 of CABFOV010002868.1, read as the reverse complement.
TAATGCAACAATGATACCTCTCACCCTGTTACTAGCGTCGATAAGAGGAGAGTGTTTTTTCCCACCCCTCTCAACGTACGAGTTTAGGGTTGGGTTTGAAGGAGAGGGGTGGGGAGCTCTGGGGCTAATGAGTCTTCTCTGTGGCCTCGGCACTCTCTCCCGAACCGGCCGAGAGGAGCAAGAAACAACACCAATAACAAATTATGGAAAGCTTCAGAGAGGGAGACAGAGAAATAGAAAGAAATATGTAGGGAGAAAAAGGACAAGAAGATAGAGAAAGCAAGAGATAAATAGATTTAATAGAAATAAAGAGAAAGATAAAGAGAGAAAAGGAAAGACAAAACTAGAGAGAGATATATGAATACAGAAGAGAGATAAAGAAAAAGGAAAATATAGAGAGAGGGAGAAAGAGAAAATAGAGGGTAGGGTGATATAACGAACATGATAGTGAAAAAAAGAGTCGTAGAAAGAAGAAAATCAAGTTTAGGTTTTAGGTGTACACTATTAACTTATAATTTTACTAATAATATTATATACAACCTTTAAACCTATTGACCTTGAGAGGTATCAGTCTTACCTTGACGAATTACACTATGGTCCTAATCATATTAACTGTAACAAGTGTAAAAATGCAAGGTAAGCTTTGTTACCTTAAATGGTAAGCGAAAGCGTCACAAAAGTTAAAAGCTCAACGTATAAAAAACTCCGTGGCGTCACCCCGCAAACTAGCTATACCAATCGACCGAGCGGCCGCCGTCTTTTGGCAAAGATAGTACCAAATTATGCGGAAAGAGGGTGTCATGTGGTCAGCACAAGGAGCCTTTCGGCCGTTTATCTCAATTTTCCAGATCAGAGCTGCTACTTTTTTTAAAATCAGGTAGCCAGGCACTTTGACCACCAGACCACAGAGGCAGCCAAAAGCTCAACTTAAACATAGATTTTTTTAAAATTGCACCAAGTCTTACTACCCGTTCGGGTTACACACAAATTCACACTAAAAGGGCAAGGAATGAGGATGGTTAGATCAAGGAGGGATTGTACCCACATTAGCATGGAGGGGAAAAGGGGGAAACCTTTTAACAAATAAAAAAAACACCACTCGGTACAGCAACCGGAAGTGTGGAGTGAGGGGTACTATATCCCCAAATAGAGCCTCATCCCTTTTAGATCAGGGATCACACCTGTGAGTGGAAACCCCACTTCTCATGAAAAACTCGTATTCAGTTTAATACATTTTTTTTAGACACTCAAAATGAAATCTAAATTTACAAGGGCCATTACACCAGATATATTTTTTCGCTAAAAAAAATGCTCTGGTACATTTTACACAAATATCCTCACTGCCTGGCATATTGGTAAATATCACTTACCAGGCCGGAGAACGGGCCAAAGTATCAAACCACACTAAGCACTCTTAATGGGGTCATACACTCAGCATCCTCAGTAATAATAATAATAATATAATATTGTAAACACTATGGAATCAAATCACCCCTCATTGGGCATCAATTGTAACACTATTGAATCATCCTGATATAATAATGCTGTGATGATGTTCAGGTTGTCTATAGCTCCGTGATCGAGCGCCTATCATCACTGTACGGAAAAGATACCGTTTAACCAGCTGTCTATAGCTCAGTATTGGAGCACTAATTAAAACGGTATAATTAATTTATGTAAGAAAGAGAAATGTTGATGGCTGTTTATTCTCACACGGTTTATTTAAATGACACCTGTTAATTATTTATACATATTCCAATTAAATATTTTATATCACTGCACACTTGTGATATTTAATGTAAGTTATTTTATACTGTGTTAGACTGTGACTGCCAGTGTGTGGCTCTGACTTGTGCGTGGGCGGTTTGGATCCCGGTGTAGATGTTTGGATCCCGGAGATGCCTTAAACATACGCACAACGGTTTATATATGACATACCCCTTGCATGTTTCTACCCTCGCCAACAGTGTAAAAACCAACTAATAGGAAGAGTCCTGACGACAGGTGTCGTGAAGGCTAGCTTCTTATTGGTATAGGGAAGTGGCGTCTTTTGCAAATACTGCGGACTTGTTCCTTTTAACAGGAAATAGCGCAGTTATTCTTTTAACAAGAAAGATGGTAGAAAAAAATATATTTTAAAGGTGTAATCCTTTTCATATTATTTCTGAGAAGCACGTGTTTCTTCATGGATGAATCTTAAAAGGATACTCTACATATATTACTTTAAATGAAAATTACCTTCATCCATGACTTTTTGCATAATTTAGAGTTAATTAAACCAATATCACTACAATATAATATATTAATGTGAGAAATGAAGGCCAAAATAAACGGGGGGAAATAGGTCAAAAAAAAGTAATACTATATTTTCTTTTCCATCCTGTTTTTTTATGCTGGTTGATTTAAAAGCACTTCCACGCAACTAAATGATTTAAGAGCTGATGAACTTTCCAGCGGGATGACCAACAGGGGGCTGTGTTTGGAAATCAATGAGTCAGTGTGAATTGTTGGTTGTGTGGTTGGGAAACGTTCCAAGTCCGGTCGAAACATAGCGACGTTACCTAGCAACGGAATCTTTAAAACAAGACATCCCCCCCCCCACCCACCCCCATTTCGTCTTACTACTCTACTCGCTCAGACAAACGATTATGTCTTTAATCAACGCTTGTCCTCCCTTGTAAGTGATCTATAAAGGCCAATCAACGCTTGTCCTCCCTTTTAAGTGACCTATAGAGGCCAATCCATTCTTGTACTCCCTTGTAAGCGATCTATAAAGACCAGTCAACGCTTGTCCTCTCTTGTAAGTGACCTATCAAGGCCAATCAACGATTGTCCTCTCTTGTAAGTGACCTATCAAGGCCAATCAACGATTGTCCTCTCTTGCAAGTGACCTATAAAGACCAATCAACGCTTGTCCTCCCTTGCAAGTGACCTATAAAGACCAATCAACGCTTGTCCTCCCTTGTAAGTGATCTGCAAAGACCAATCAACTCTTGTTCTTCTTTGTAAGTGACCTATAAAGGCCAATCAACGCTTGTCATCCTTTGTAAGTGAGCTATATATGCCAGTCAACGCTTGCCCTTTCCTATGAATGAGCTATAAAGCAAGTTTGTTTGGAGCCAGCTGTATATTTGTATGACTGAATAGTGAGGTTCAAGATTAATTCTTAATTGAGGCATAAAAAAATTACAGTGTGTTTTTCTAGCTTAACTCCAAGCGAACATTTAGGTTGTTCTTTAAAGTCGACTCACTTTATCCTAATATACCCTTATAATTATGGAGTAAAAATTAGGGTTCCCTGGTTCCTTCACATGGGGAAAAAAAGTGCTAGTTGAAGAAATTTAAATACATGTCTAAGCTCCCTCCTGTCTCTATTTTTCTCTCACAAAAACATTGGGTCGCGTAACAACTGCACAAATGTCACAAATCATCCTGTTCTAAACACCAATAATCATGGCTGCACAGTATATTTGTTTTTGAAAAACGAAAGTTCATTACATTATAATACTCTTTAAACTCCAAGTGTCCAGAAAAAATGAAAATTCCTCATAGGGACCCTGAAAAGCACAGGGAATTTTGTATTAATAAAACAGTGGCAACCCTGAAAGAGTCACTAATACTCAGTGGGTTCTATGATACGTTCTAAAGCGTACAAGAAGGAGGGGAAGTCTTTTAATTAATGACGACAGTGAGTGACTAAATGTCCGAAAGATTGATTTTAAATTAAAGAATCTATGCGGTGAATAAAAAAAAAGTTTAAGCTAATTTACCAACACATGGAAAGTTTACGATACTCAAATGTACAAACTTTTAAGCACCTGATCCAAAACACCACCAGGAACTTCATATTTTATTCAAACAAAGTTCAATTATAATTATAAAAAGGGATGAGGTAAAGTTGAAAAGATAACCGACATTTAATTATTCAAATTGCGTAGACTAAGTAATATAGCGCGGGAACTCTCGCTTTTTTTTACCATCGATTAATGGAAATCAATTTTCAATTATGTTTCGTGAATAATTTAGACAAGAATAAACTGAAGGAAAGTAGGCTTGAAGCTAGTTTGGGGTTTTATAGGGGGTAGGGAAGAGATGAGGCCTATATACACAGCCCACGCCAGACGGGGTAGGCAATTTATCTTGCAGATACAGCCGGTGCGAAAATTAAAACCGTCAGATGACATGAATAATTAATCAATTAAAATTACAGTGTTTTGTTAATATGTGTATTCGTAATGGTGTCAGGAATGAAATAGAAACATATTTTTTTTAGCACCACACTTTACTAGCCGTTCGGGTTATACGCATATGCACTAATTATGTTAATTTTTTTAGGGATGGGAAAAAGTCTAATTTTGAGGAAATGTACCCGAATTCGCGTGAAGGGAAAGTGTAAAACTATTTAGGATAAAAACACCCTCATTACACTCAACCGGGATTCAAAACCCCGATCAACCCGTCAAAGGCAGTCCGGGCTAACGTGAGAGTGACGCCTTAGACCAGGGGTTGTTTACCGACGGTCTGGGAAACAAATAATTAGGGTATGGGACTCAATCTTTGAGCATTTTTTTAAAAGTTGTTTTACTTGAATAAACTACCACGGTTATTATTATTACGAATGGTGTATTTGTGATTTGCATTTTTTTATATAAATAGATAGGACACAATCCTAGTGATTTTATTTGAGTTGTTCTGTTCCTAGAAAGCCATATATAAAGTGAAATATTGACATCCATAAAAGTTATACTGGTACCTAATAGGACTGGTGATAATGATGCTGATTTTGACAATCTGACGAGGGAGCCATGGAGACATAATATTAGGAGGGTCTGTAATTGTGAAAAGGTTAGGAGCCCGTGCGTTAAACCATTCCACTCACTATCACCAATTTCACCTCAAAGGGTTATATACTAATACACCTGTATTATTTTACAGCCTCATTTCATTGGTTTCATTTCATAGGTATTAAATTTCATTCACGAGGTTATGAGTCACGAGAGTGACTCGGTACTCAAAACAGAAAAAAAAATCAGCCCTTTCTCTGATGACCTAGTTTGGGGTTTCTGTCAAGGTGGATATTCAGAGTCGGGCAACAGCCGAAAGGGTTGAGCCATTCTATCACTGAAGTGAATTAGAAAGATAATAATTATAAGGATTTTTACATTCAACAAGATATTACGAAAACATATTTTCTAAAGAGTATTTGGGTTTGATGAAGATATTTTTTTTAGTCATTCGTTTGGATATAAAAGGATTTTATTCATCGGGGCTAATGAGGGTATATGAAGAAAGAAATATACCTGCATTCGCGTGGAGAGAAGATAGAAAACACAATGATACGATAAATGTGAGAAATCACACCTCACTGCAAACCAGCTGAGATTCAAACCACAACCCCTATATCACTGGAAATCCAATATATTGCGAGTTTGACGACTTGTGGGCCTATCAGGTGACAATCGGTGGTAGGTCTATACGTTTATCACTGGGGTTGCCCAGAAGGGGAAGCAAATGGGCTAATTTTATCCCGGCTTCCTCTTTGAGGGTCACCCTGATCCTCGCACTTCCAAGCAAATTTCTTTTGAAGGAGAATTTTGACCGTAACCATAACACACGTGCATCAAGTGCAATGTGTTTTTGACTTAATTTCCAAGCCTGGCTTTTTAAAAAGAACTTAACACTATAAAGATAAGAATAATACATCTTAGTAATAGAGGAAATTTCTCTTTTAGCGTGGAGCATTACTTACCTCTATTAGGAACTCAAAGGTTCAATGAAGCGCTTACAAAAGTACACCTATCTTTATCTTGAGCTAGTTCTATCCATTCCCATTCATTACACCCTATCCCTATCTTAAGCTAGTAATATCCAGTCCCCCTCATTACACCCTATCCATATCCTAAACTAGTAATATCCAGTCCCCCTCATTACACCCTATCCCTATCTTAAGCTAGTAATATCCAGTCCACCTCATTATAACCTATCCCTATCTTGAGCTAGTTATATCCAGCCCCCCTCATTACACCCTATCCCTATCTTGAGCTAGTTATATCCATCCCCCCTCATGTATATATATATATCTATATATATA
>CABFOV010002867.1:45357-67342 GCA_902141375.1 Timema poppense | reverse complement strand
TTGGTTCCATCCCAGAGACTAATAACCTTGGTTCGATCCCTGGTGCTAAAGACCTTAGATATATCCCAGGTGCTGATACTGGAGAGAATGCATTGCCCGTGTTTGTGTTTGTCCTGTTACACGAGTACTTAATATATTTCCAATGAATGGTTTGGAAATTTCATCACAAGTGTTTTCTTGTTTCATCCTACACGTCTTAGGCCTACTATCGCCTGGTCTCCCCATGCATCTAAACAATTTGGATGGATGTGAAGAAGATAGAATTTATAAACAATGTACCCGCATTTGCATGGGAAAAAAATGGGTAACCATTTAGGAAAATACACAATATTACAGCCACCCTAGATTCAAACCCCAAGCTTCCTGTCAACCTTAGACCTGACAAGATTGACGTCTTTGTCCACGTGTCCAATGATGTGGGTGCTATAATTTCCCTAAGTCAAAGTCCTGTGATTAAATAATATTGTGGTCTAAATTACATGCAAGACTTAAGAAGTCGAGATTCCAAATAAAAACCCGGGTAAGATGCGCGAGAAATTAAAAAACCATAGGCCACGTGATCCCGGGCGCTGATGTATACTATAATATTAAACACTTGCCTGTGATAGCAAGACTGTATCTAAACTTAGTGTAGACGAAAAATTGAATAATTTATCTACAAGAGCTGAGTTGGAAAGAACACCGACGCTGTAAATACCACCATTGTCCCTAAAATGACACCTCCTCCTTAAGACAGAAACCAGCAACGTAAATTTGACAACTGAAAGAAGAAAAAAAGACCGGCGCTGAAAATCTCCTTTTTGTTGCGTCGTTTAAAATGGTCTCTTTATTGTCCCGCTGATGAAACAGGATCCTTGGATCTTGGCTTGCATGGTGAATACTGTCCGGAGGAAAACCTTTCACAATACAAACTCCAAGGAGAGAAATAAGGTGGAGAGAGAATGTCTTCATTGGTTGACACCGTCCTTTGTCTTCCTGTTCATCTATCTCTCTCTGGTGAGAGGGAAGGACCTGTGGCGTGGCTCACAACATCCAAAAATATCACTCGAAATGCCGGTTGCAGAGAACCAGAAAGCATCACTGATGAACGCAAAACAAGAACTGATGGTTGAATTTACAAGATTTAGAGGGACCTTTTAGTAGGAGATGAGGGAATTTAGTAACCATCTCTTGGAAGTTTGGTCGGCCTATAATTTATAAACTAAAGCCATAGTGCGGAAACTCTTGGCTCAGTACTAATCTCCTTCACCAGTAACATCCTTGATTGTCTTTTCATTAGGTTAACTCAGCACACATTAGTTTAAGGAAAGTATTTATTAAATACTGTACGAAGCCATTTAAATGATTTCTCGTTGAAAAAAACACTAGTATATAATTTTAATTAGAATGTAAAACGCTCACCAGGTACCCAATTTGAATAAAATGAGAGCCATTTGAAAAACTTAAAGAGTTTTAAAAAACTACCTTTAATTTTAGAGTTGGAATTAAAATCACGATCTATCCTCGAGGTACGGACTATGCATACCATTTGAATATAACTTTAAAATAAATCCATAAAACTACTTTAGCTGTATACCCAGATACAGACACAAAAAGGAATGTATAGTTGTAAGAACCAATTTTTTTTTTTTAAAGTTCGGAGACATATAAAACGTCAATATCCGTCATAACCTCGAGGAAGAAAATTTTCACGATTAGTACAAAACTTTTTCTATGAGAAAGTAAAAATTTACGCTACCGTTGCCAACAATATATTCAAGGAAGGTAAGAAAACGCTCGTACAGTAATTTGTATGTGACTAGCGAATTATGAGTTAATTATAATTGTAAATTATTCGCTTTCATGTACAAAATATAAACATACAAACGGCAGCACGAGTCGCTTGTTACTGTGGTATCAGTGATGGCTCATAGTTAGCCAATGATTTCCACACGTCCATAACAGACTCTGCCTTAAAACTTTGTTTGCGGGAAGAGTGAGCCCGAGCAACAGCCAATTCCTTGAAACTCACTGATAGAGCATTGGCGCGGTAGGTCAAGGGTCCTGGGTTCGACTCCTGTGTCCAGGTGTCATTTTTCAAACGTATGGATAATATATTACGATGAAATTATATTTTTGTTCTTTGTCCTGGTCTTAACATTAGTCCGGGACTGTGGAAAACCATTTGAGGTGGAGCGGGGGGGAATTCAATACACCCGGCAGAGATTTTTGCCTCAATATCCTTGCCACCGGAAAAAAAAACCCAACTAAACTGACGACATTGCTCACGTACACACCGATGCGGGTGGGATAATAATTGATTTATCTCAGTGCATGGCATAAATCAGTCCAACAATCGCTGGAGTTGTGGTTTCTGATAACTCTGAAAATAGACGAGAGTTTAATCAACATCTTAACGACTTAAGAAACCAAATTAAGCCAATCTAGGACCAGAAAGACTTGTAACAAACCTTTCCACCAGGAATTTACCAGTCAGCTAACAGGATGAAGCCAACCTTGGTGGTCTTGGAGTCAAGTGTTCGCCTCAGGACTGAGGGTTCGTGGGTTCGAATCCAGCCAGAGTCAACGAATTTTTCTTTAGCGATAAAATCCGTAGCACAACTTCCTTTGGAGGGGAAGTAAAGCCATTGATCCCATGTCGATTGTGGCATGTAAAAGAACCCTCCCTAGAAGGTATGTGAAAATACCTTTCCCAATAAAATTGGTTAGACTGTTTACTCAAAGAAATTCTCGTGTGCTGATACAATCAATAAGTTAAAAAAGTGTACGTTAAATACCTTAAATAAATGAAAATAAAATGAAAAAACAGGATTAACTCATACACTAGTATACTATTATTTGATTCACCATCTTGACCGGGACCAGGGACTGGAGGGATGAGACGACGAAAATTTTACATTCCAAAATTTTATTTAGAAAATTTAATTATAATTATATCTGAAAAATTGTGTATCCGTTTAAGTTGAAAAAAATCTATCTTAGATAACCCCAGTTACAAAGTTTCTACTTAAGTTTAATTTATCTCAAGGACACTAGCAGCAGAAATATCAAATCAGTTATGACTTATGATAAAGCAATAAAATATATTTCAGTTCTCTTCTAACACTCACTTATCGAGTTCAGCAATTGGCGGGTGAATCTGTCACCAGCCAGGGGTTACCCGGTTCGCTATTGACTAGCTATGTTAATAATACAATATCATAATCAAAGCTCTTACGAATACGTTCCTCTCCTCTTCCGGAAAATGTCGTGAAGTCGGCCACCCTGACCCCTCAGCCACGACGTGAGAGAAAATAGTCGGTGTTTCCCGTCTCTGGTTCAATCGTTGGCTCACATCAAGTCTCCGTATTTTGAAAATGTCTCTCTCCCGTTGACCTGGTCTCGGGAAGTGTCAGGCAAAGGAAAGGGAAGGGAAGAGCTATTTCTGCTCTGAGAAGGAGGAGGGGCAGGAATGCCTGTGTCAGCATGCCAAGTGATGGGAGGGAGGGACGATGGGGGGGAAAAGGACCCTTTCAGAGGAACATGTCAGTGGCGAGGACATAACTCAACTTCATATCAAAACACACCATCGCGTCCTCTTTGGTCTCTTGGAAACACTGTCAGCCGTTAATTCAACAGTGGTCCCCTGGATATCCTAAGCGGTTATTTCAACAGTAGTCCCCTGGATATCCTAAGCGGTTATTTCAACAGTAGTCCCTTGGATATCCTAAGCGGTTATTTCAACAGAAGTTCCCTGGACACTCTAGCAGTTATTTCAACAGTAGTTTCCTGGATATCCTAAGCGGTTATTTCAACAGTAGTCCCCTGGATATCCTAAGCGGTTATTTCAACAGTAGTCCCCTGGATATCCTAAGCGGTTATTTCAACAGAAGTTCCCTGGACACTCTAGCAGTTATTTCAACAGTAGTTCCCTGGACACTCTAGCAGTTATTTCAACAGTAGTCCCCTAGACACTCTAAGCGGTTATTTCAACAATAGTTCCCTAGACACACTAAGCGGTTATTTCAACAGTAGTTCCCTGGACACTCTAAGCGGTTATTTCAGCAGAAGTTCCCTGGACACTCTAGCAGTTATTTCAACAGTAGTTCCCTGGACACTCTAAGTGGTTATTTCAACAATAGTCCCCTAGACACTCTAAGCGGTTATTTCAACAGTAGTCCCCTAGACACTCTAAGCAGTTATTTCAACAGAAGTTCCCTAGACACTCTAGCAGTTATTTCAACAGTAGTCCCCTGGATATCCTAAGCGGTTATTTCAACAGAAGTTCCCTGGACACTCTAGCAGTTATTTCAACAGAAGTTCCCTGGACACTCTAAGCGGTTATTTCAACAGTAGTCCCCTGGATATCCTAAGCGGTTATTTCAACAGAAGTTCCCTGGACACTCTAGCAGTTATTTCAACAGTAGTTCCCTGGACACTCTAAGCGGTTATTTCAACAGTAGTCCCCTGGATATCCTAAGCGGTTATTTCAACAGAAGTTCCCTGGACACTCTAGCAGTTATTTCAACAGTAGTTCCCTGGACACTCTAAGCGGTTATTTCAGCAGAAGTTCCCTGGACACTCTAGCAGTTATTTCAACAGTAGTTCCCTGGACACTCTAAGCGGTTATTTCAACAATAGTCCCCTAGACACTCTAAGCGGTTATTTCAACAGTAGTCCCCTAGACACTCTAAGCAGTTATTTCAACAGTAGTTCCCTAGACACTCTAAGCAGTTGTTTCAACAGTAGTTCCCTGGACACACTAAGCGGTTGTTTCAACAGTAGTTCCCTGGACACACTAAGCGGTTATTTCAACAGTAGTCCCCTAGACACTCTAAGCGGTTATTTCAACAGTAGTCCCCTAGACACTCTAAGCAGTTATTTCAACAGTAGTTCCCTAGACACTCTAAGCAGTTGTTTCAACAGTAGTTCCCTGGACACACTAAGCGGTTGTTTCAACAGTAGTTCCCTGGACACACTGAGTGGTTATCTCAACAGTAGTTCCCTGGACACTCTAAGCGGTTATTTCAACAGTAGTTCCCTGGACACTCTAAGCAGTTATCTCAACAGTAGTTCCCTGGACACACTGAGTGATTATCTCAACAGTAGTTCCCTGGACACTCTAAGCAGTTATTTCAACAGTAGTTCCCTGGACACACTAAGCGGTTATTTCAACAGTAGTTCCCTGGACACACTGAGTGGTTATCTCAACAGTAGTTCCCTGGACACTCTAAGCAGTTATCTCAACAGTAGTTCCCTGGACACACTAAGCGGTTATTTCAACAATAGTTCCCTGGACACTCTAAGCGGTTATTTCAACAGTAGTTCCCTGGACACTCTAAGCAGTTATCTCAACAGTAGTTCCCTGGACACGCTAAGAGGTTATCTCAACAGTAGTCCCCTGGGGACCCTCAACAACGCATTTAACCCTATTGGTCTAACAACTGTAACACAAGCTGTTGTCTGGTATATTAAATTAATGTTCTCTCCAACCAGTCTTGGTCGAAGCCATCGAGGGCTACTGAAGGGGAAAAGAGAAGGGGGGTGCGTGGCTGGCTAATGGGGCAGGAAATGGCGTGCGGAGAACCGACATCTCTTGTTCCGGTTGGTTAAGATGACGTCAACGATAACTTTCTTCAGCCTGGCATTCTATCCAGCTCACTGTTATTGTTCTAACAGCTCGAGTGGGGTCTTTAGCACCTAGGAGGAACGTGTTTATCACAAGGAGTATTAATGATTTCATCGAGTAGGTTAGTAAGAGGCTATATTAGAGTCAATGCACCAGCATAAGCTTGAATAGAGAGTGGAAGACAGTCCATGAAACAATAAACACTCAGTACATACGGCAGGGTTTCAAACCGGGAACTTTCCCAAGACAAAACTAACGCCTTGGTCCTGTGAACCATATCAATCTGATCAGGTATGTGAAAAATATATTGTAAAATATTATTCTAGTGCAGTTTTTAAGGTGGGATGGATGGAGACGCGAGAAAAGGTAAGTATTTTGCAGTTTTTATGGGAAAATCTTTTTTTTTTGCTAAAATAAATAAAATATTGCTCTAGTACAAACATAGAATTTAATTTTCTTCACGTGGTGATATCAATAATTCCTGAATATCTGTAGTGAGCATAGTGGCAATAAATGACAAACTTTTTAAATAAAGAGAAAAAGTCATTAAATTCTAGGACACTCTTGCACAGATATTATAGAAATGTGGATATCACCATGGGAATAAAATTAGACTATATATTTGTACTGGAGATTTTTTATTTTATTTTAGCCAAAAAAATGTAAAAATTGTAAAAACACCGGCTTTTTCTCTCTCACTTTCCTTCCCACCTTAATTTGTATTGTTTAGATTTTCTTGATTCCTGCATGTAACAACCGCGAAATATCTCACTGTAAATTGAGTCTATCACGGGGTGGGGAAGAGGATACCAAATGAGTCTTAGCAGGGGCAGATTATCCCAAACACTCGGGTGCTAGCCAGGGCTACTCTGAGTATTGCCAGGGTAAGGTTTTCACCTGGTTATGTCTATTGTTTGATGATGAAACGCGCGCACACACACAATCTGTCGTGTTCCCCCTGCACTCTGTGACAATACAATCAGTCGTACAGCTGTGTATCCCGTGTAACCTGGCAGATTATTTCACGGCGTGATACAGCACTCCGCAAGTCAAATATACACAAATTTTAATTAAACATTTTATGGATTTATTAATGACTTATATAAAACAAATCTTTGGAGGCAACAACAAATAATATTTATTTTACGCGAGATGTGCGTGTGCGCAAAACCATAGCATAAATATCAAGGAAAATAATTAAACCCAAACATGTTTATGCATATAGTTTCATGTATTCCCGTCACAAATTTGAATGATGTAATAATAAATATTATACTAATATTAGTTTTATGGATTAAATCCACATTTAAAGTATCTTGTTATTAACTAACAGGGGTTGTAGTTGGCTACGATTACAATAAAATATTAAAATATACCTAGATACGAATGTAAGACTTGTGGATAACGGTGCTAATATGGTCATCCGCACATGGACCTGGTGAGAGTCTTTGGAGAGTGCGGACAGTCTCGACAGCCAGCATTACGAAAGAAAGGACAGTAGATTTCAATGGACAATAGACTTCACATTCACATCACACACACTCAGGCCACACCCGACATTAGCATCGCGCCAAGTCAGTGGCGCCAAAATAATGTCAACAGGGACATTTACATTCCGGTGCTAGTCCCGAGCCTGGTTCTCTGAATGGAATATGTTGGTGTCCATGGAGCATACACAGCGGGAGGAGGAACCATGTCCTTTTATTACAGGATTTGATGGCCCACCCATGCCAGGCTCTTACTACAGCTTAATTTTCATAGGACGAACCTTAGTTAATAGCTAGAAAAGTTGCAAAATATACCTTCATATATATTCATACGTCAAGTCATGTGATTAAAAGCTGTCACGTTTGATATATATTATTAATACCCATTAAAAACACTAGAAGGGCCTAATGTAAGAAAATACCATCATTGTTAACGAAAAAAAAAGTATTTCATAAAAGTGTCTTAATACCAAAATTCCCAAATTTCCCTTTTGCCATTTTCTCTTCCCACCAAACCAAAACTTTGTGCTGGTACCACCTTTTTCATAACACTAACATTCTTTTTGACGTAAAAACCCCCACATTTAAACATGTTTGAACTGGCTTGAAACCGATCGTAACCGATCAAAACCAATAATGATCAATAATGTATAATCACGCCGGACATGGCCAATCATGCCTAAGCCCATCAGGACATATCGTCCTAAAATTTAAGATGGTTCTCAATATCAGATGGATGATCCAAAGAACGCCATTTCCACACGCTTGTTGAAGAAGTTTGAACATGTCTGAACAAGACGGTCGCCTCTAAACCTTACGATTGTGAATGTAAATTCAACATGGTGGATCCCACACCTAGATTCTACAGCGGTTAACCCCCAGGTTTTTTTTAATGGTAGAACGTCATTTCCATAATCCTATTGCATTTGTTTGAGCATTTCCAGCTAATTCATCTCTTTATAATTTAATACAATTTGTCTCTTGTTTTCCCTGCCATATCAATATTTTGACATAGAAAATCATTTTCACACTATTAATGAACTTTTTTGAGCACGTTTGACGACCTCTTTACCTAGTAAGGCTCAAGACATCCAACCATCTCCCTTATAAGGACCTCCGAGGGTGTTAGACGTGTCAGGATATATCAATCTGAGAGGGCAACGCAGAAATACCAACTTCCTCTGGTATCTCACCCAATCTTTGAACTTGGCGAAGGTTTTCTAACGTACATTGAACGTCTAAATCTGTCTGGAGGAGGGTTTTGGCCTTGACGGGTAAGACCCAGGCGCATTTAGAATATACAGAAATAGCAGTAAGAAGATACTTGTATCCCTTATTTGATTTCCAAATCAACCTGAAGCAACTCGTTAAGACCACGTACTTTAACATGTATTAAAAAAAACTTTGGCGAGTAGGGCGCTGACGTTTACGTGTAATCACCTCCTCGACATACGTGATTATGGGAATAATGGGGCTGTTAAACAATCTTGAAGGCAAGTCATTTACTCTCCCACTCTCTTGAACAGTTTCAAGATCAGAGCTTTTAATTGTTATCTCTTCAGGTTCAGTTCTTTCAGATGACATATCTTTAGGTTCAGATATATCAGACGGTATCTAGTAAGATCTTGCAGCGATCAACTTCACCATTTTGTTTAACGGTTCGGTGATGGAAAAGGTTTCCTGGGTAGCAACCTTGGAATCATGACGTGCATCACGTAACTGTTTATACTTTTGTTTGGTAATATTACTCGCCTTGATGATATCTTCAGCAACCCACATCAATATGATGCAAGAGTTAAATAAGGGTCACGAGTAATGAATCAAGCATTATATTTAAACGCATGTAAGACAAATTCAACATGTAACGTTAGCGATATTGAAGAGCTCTTATCCAACATGAACTAAGATACACCAAATGGAGGTGATCCTAAAGAAGTATTGTTCAGCAGATAAATAATAGTCCTCAGATTAATAGTTGTTGATTAAACAATCCTTGATTTCTTGAACTTAGTCTGTTCCACCTGTCAGAGTCAGATAGAAATCCCTCGAGTCATTCTTGCTGGGGGGTATAACTCAAGTAGATGTCAAAAGAACCTGCACCGAACATCACATCCATATACATCTTAAATGCTGTATCGGAAGGTGATATTGTTGCATCTATAGTGCGTAAAGCTAAACCATTAACATCGTAATATCAATCATTAGCCATCTCTTTTATGGATAAGATATTTCTTCCCATCATGTAGTACATGCCCGCGAAAACGTTTCGCTGTTCAGCGCGAATTCCAAGGGATTCAGCAAATCAAAGACTTAATCAAGACGATCTCGCTACTTCCGACATGCATCCCCAACCTATTCAATCCCCTTTCGACTAATTGCCTCAACACTAATATTCATTTATCGATCCTTTTCCATATCCTCAACCAGTGTGTCCAGCCGTTTCGTAGCGGTATCCTTAACATTGTTGAGAGCTAGTATCTGTTTATTACTATGTACACAATGTTTCGTATAGACGTATGCCTTATTACAGGCATCCTTCCTTCCAACTGGTGTATCAATGTTGCTAAGACATCTTGATCCTCCTTCGAAATGTACTTGAGGAGTTGAATTAAAATTTGAATCCGACTTGGTGCCGGTTGTATACTTATAAAGACTAAGAACAAATTTCTATATGGACACCATGATGTATCTTCAACTGGGTCAATGTGAGTTAATCGCTCCAGATAAACGAATCAAACCCACTCATTAAGATCAATATCTTTGCTCAACACTAAAAATCATATTTGTTCTTCCAACATAACGAACATATTTCCTTAAATTTCTGAAACAGCATTTCAGTATTTACATGGTCACTATAAACATGTCTGAGATTCGTGTCATCCACCCTGAAAAGAGTTAAGAGGTTGGCACTAGAGATAAGCATCTGCTTAGGTATTAGAGAGTAATCCATACACAGATAGAAACAGTATATGACATTTTGTCTACCCATACTGAAATAAGCCTGTATGTTATAGTGCTTATCACAAGCGACATCGTCAAAGATAAAAATAGAGTCAGATTTTGCCTAGATTGGCGGAGATCGCTCATCAATGTCATCGTGTGTAAAATATTCCATAAAATCAATGAGCGAAAGGACTTGAGATAAACGCTGGTACTTGGGTTGGTAAAATGACTTGAACTAGATATACACGTTCACGACTCTTAACCATTTGGTTCTTCTAACATATTGATTGTGTCATTCGTCTTTCTACAATTTGAAGATCATATGATGCATCATAGTGTATGCGGTAGAAGCGTGACGTGTCTCTGTGGGAGATCTTTTAACACATCATGGTCCTTATCACACACGCGTAAAGAGTCCAACTGTTCCACAAGTCACATGGTAACTAATAACAGTATATAATAAGCATAATTACTTAAACCTGGTTATTGCGTATCATGAAACGGAAGATTAAAAAGGGTAGTGGTTTAATGAATAATCTAATTAATAAATTAACATTTTAAGTTCATATACCAGGCTATCAGTAATCCGGTCCAGGTACAAAGTTGGAGGAACGTATGAAACGTGGGGATCAAGGCCTTAACCTGCTTGATCGATCCTGTTAACAGCACGACATCGCCTACTCTAAAGTTAAAGATATGACAGGGAGAGATATAACTGATTGATTGCTTGTAGAGAAAGCCTGGAAAAGAGTAATCACACCGGATTCAGAGTTAAGTGATAAATCTGCTACGTGGGCTTGACTAATGAAATGAAAGCTAAAGTCAAGATGGAAGCTGGTTTGGTGAAAGGACGGCGACAGCGGCAGAAGATTAATAAACGGCATGCTACTCAATGTCATACGATAACGAATAATATAGAGGGGATCTATACCTGTATTTCCTTTGATAGCTGCCTTAGATGCTGCTGCAGGAGGTGCTTCTGGAATTGCGAACGCGGATAATAGTGTAAAGGATAACGTTAAGCCATTGAATGAAGGTCAAATACATAATCGTCAACTAAAAGTGATTGCTATGGGTAAAGGTATGTGTATTCGGCCATACTCTAAAAAGGGATTGACATGCTACCTAGACGGCCCCTTACCGAAACAAATGTAGTCAAGTTTGTTAAATCCTCAACGTTTCCTCTCTTTACAAATGTTTTCACAAAGAGATGCTTTACATACTACTCCCACATGAAGGAAAGAATGTGCCATCATCAATATAGATAGAAATAGCGTTAAGGGTATGCATAGGGTGGTGTACTAAAGCATGAAAGTCAAGTTGATTACTTTGATAGTTTTGGCAATCTAAGGCCCCCCTCCAACTCGTGTAATTTTTCAGAGGAGTACAATCATTCAGGATACCAAGAGTACGTCACTGTATTCTGAGGAAATTAAGTCTAACATTCCTTAGCTTAGATGAGCATGCTGGAGTTCAATCTAAATAAACATGTTTGTGACACTAACGCTTACAGATCAGAGCTCGAATCTGACATAGAACTACTTCCATCATATTATATTGGGAGAGGATAGTCGTGAAGAGGAATGTTATATTGGACTAATCAATCTTACTACGTTTAGTTCTATATCAGACAAGGATGCATGCAATCAGAAATTATATTGTGGTGTATACCATACCCTTAAGCAGCTATGACTAAGTTGGAGGCATTAGACCGATACCTGCGAAGCCAAATGGATTCTGATGTGAAAACCCCAATCATTGGAGACCCAACCACTTTAAAATGTGAAATGACCTTCTCTGAGGATATAGACTTTACCCGACCTAAACATTCGCCTTTCTGCTTAGTGTTGATGCAGTTGTGTTGCCTGGAGGAAAGAGACATGTTCAATCACAACTGTGAATATCCTACATTTAAACATAATTCTAGTATAATACAGTCTTGCTCGTGGAGCTTACGTTAACGGAGATCTGAATTACATTTTACACGAATTCAGCAGGACAGTCCCTCCAGGCTATAAGACAGTGGAAGCACCGAATTATATCGTTTAACTTCCAGTCACGAAACGATTAGTGGAGACTTTCTCATTGCGAATAGTAGATGAACGAAGTGATATTGTCAACTTTAGAGACGAGACTATATTTTTATGTTTACATCTTAAAAAGAAGGAAGACGTCCCCCTCACCTCTACATTGAGAGATTATCAGTGAAAGAGTTAACACCAAGTGTTAAATTGTTTTTACATCACTTAGGTTATTCTCTAAGAAAATAATAGAAGACGCTATTGATATACTTAATATTGGAAGGCCTGCCGCTTTTGACTCGGCTCTAAACAGTTTCCAATATCGTTCCTATGCTTCATACATCCAAGTCTATTAACGAACGGGAATGAGCTTAGAACATCTATCCAGAAAGAGGGATTATACTCACTACCTCACTGTTCTCTCCTACACACCAAAGGAGGACGTTTGTTGAACATGGAAAATGTCGGTAGAACTCCAAGAGTTCTCAATATCGGGATGGTTAATCTCTTTTCAATAATCGCTTTCGAGATTAACGAAGTAGAGATTGATCAATCTAGAGATGTGGTTATTTCAACACAGCTCAAAAACTATCTGTCAGTATGCAAGATTTAAACGCGAGAAAGATGTCTAAAGGAGAACATGTTTATATTGCTTCAGGTATCTTTGATGTATGCATTCCTCTAAAACTACTATTGGGATTTGCTGAAGACTATTCCCGAGTAGTAGTAATCAATTCCAAACAGAAATTACTACTTGTTCAATCAACGACTGACAGTAATGATTTAAAGAGAGCCAACCCTGAGAGGCCTTCTAGAATTGAGCTAAGTAAAATATTTTGGCTCGTACCACATATCAAGACCAAATATATTAATCGTTTTAATTTACTTAAGTTCATCAAGCGTGAACAAATAATCGATCTACCCTTCCACTAACGGGAATTGTAAGAGTACCCAAACGTACCAGCATTACATAGCATAAGTGGACAATGAAAACATCAAATTTGTTTGAAAACCTCGATATGTCATCTTTGCTCTACATACGAGGGAGTATCAAAAAGTATCAAGACTAGTTCTGTAAAATGAAAACAGAGTGGAGCATGGGTATGCATGCGCTGGTGTGACGATCTGTTACCTTCATCTGTCAGTAGAACAAGTAGCATCATTCTGTGTAGACCAGTGGCTGTGTTACACACGTTTATTTGATTACGTGCACGGGTGCATTTGCGATTATATTATGGACCGCCAACCGAAGCAGTGAGTGAACATAAAATTCTACGTCTCACTCAGAAAATCTGGAACGGAGACCTTCCAAAAATGCAGCAAGTTTACGGCAATGAATCTATGAGCCATCCAAAGAGTTTTGAGTGTCACTCGTGCTTCAGGAGTGGTAGAACGTCACTGAAAGACGAAGAGAGGTCAGGGTGACCTTCCACGAGCACAACCCCGGAAAGTTGGTCTTGGAGAACTGGGGCTCTTTCACTGCGAATATTGTTGTTTGGTCTCCGGATCGTAACCATAGATCCAACTCTCGTCTCCAGTAATGATCCTTGATATGAAGGTTGGGTCATCCAGGGCATTACGACGGGGTTCCTGACAGACTTGGGCACGGTGTTCCTACTGTTTGAGGGTCAGAAACCTGGGTACAAATTTGGCGTCAGTGCAGTGCATGTTAAAAATGGGCGTGAGGATTGTCCGCACCGATCTGTATGACACATTCACGATGTTATAACTGTACTTATTGGCCATCCGGCAATCCTCACGCACAAATGGCCTAACTTTGCCCACAAACTCTGGGTTTGTTCTCGTGGAAGGTCACCCTGACCTCTCATCGTCTTTCAGTGACGTTTTGCAGCTTCTTAAGCGTGAGTGCCACTCAAACCACACCAGACGACTCGTACCTTCAATGCCATAAGCCTGCTGCATCATTTGGAAGGTCCTCGTTCCAGATTTTCCGAGTAAGACGCAGAATTTGATGTTCGTTCTCTGCTCGAGTTTGCGGTCAATAATTGAATCGCAAATGCAGCCGTGCACGCCATTAAATAAACGCGAGTACAGCCACTGGTCTACACAAAATTATGCTACTTGTCAAACTGATAAATCAAGGTTACAGCTCACCGTAAAAGCACACGCATCCCCATGCTCCACTCTGTTTTCATTTTACAGAACCAAGTCTTGAAACTTTTTAATACCCCCTCGTATAGGTCGTAACAATACTACAGCCACATATTGAAGTATTTTTGATCATTGTCAGCTAAACTATACTTGAATTCAGTCATGTACCCTAATGAATATATGAACCTTGATTTAAATCATGATTCTTTCTCAAAATTACACGAGGACTATGCTAATTTTCAAACTTTATACTATGGAACAAGCATTCTTTTTCCACTACTTGATCAAGCATATTTCAAATCTGATGCGCTCATCATTATGCTCAATGCGAGTTGACAGGAAGATAAGCTCAAGGATGAAATGATGACTTGTCGAATCACGATTAAGACGGAGAATATACCTTCAAATACAAAATATTTTTGCCTGTGTTTACCGACGTGCAAGGCTTCATGAGCGACGACAGAGTCTTTCTCTTCGAGGAGGTGGTCAGCATAAATAATTTTGTTGAGAGTGAGTCATGCGATGTAATCAACTACAAGTTTCTAGCACCATTTGAGATCGAGTTTTTCTCTTTATGGCCAAGAAGAATGTGGAATGGGTGAACACTAATTATCACGTATTGGCCTGAGACAGGGGTGATGTGCTCTCCTCCGGGCTTGGATATATCACCGATTCACATCTAAAATGAGGACAGCTAAATACTAAACGTCCTGCAAGCTATATTAAAGACGTAGAGAAGATAACGTAGATTCAAAATGTGATGACCAATAATGATGATTATGACTTTTATGAGTTGGAGGATCTAGGGTATCCATCATGGAGAACTTTAAAAAGACAATACTACATTGTAAAGAGTCCCATCCATAAAGGTTCGTTCTACTCGTGTTCCTCAGAGAATTTCCTACTTATCTATGAGTGGTTCAGATAGTTTAAGTCTCATCAGTTAGACTGTTTGCGATTTGACTATGAGCTCTATAAAGAATGATACTAGATTAACTGTTGTTAATCTTCTTCACATCCCTGGATTGATCAATGAATATTGAGACTGTATTGAGTTCAATCAACTATAATGTTGCTACAGCAACCCAGACAAGGAAGATACCAGACAGGTTGAGACCTGTTTAGGTTAAGGGGTGAGGAGTGACTAAGTGATTAACTTTTTTCCAAGATTGGTTTTATTTAGCGAGTGTGAAGAAAGATGGATGATGGCGGTTGTATTCTTGAGACCAGTTTTCAATGTGTGATCATCTATACCTGGACGTGCCTATTATTATTGTCAGAACTTTAATGCATGTATAGGATTAATATTAAGGTTTGGCAAGAGATAAGCGGTTGAGAACTCTGTTTCCACATCCTATAGAAAATATTTATCGACATACAAGGGTTCATATGTGATGGTGGAGACTTCTTATTAAAGGACATATAAGACGATACGATATGTTTAATCACCTTCGCATTATTGTTCTGATTAATGAAAGTAGTTCGTCGATATTAACCAGCTATCGTCTTTCTGCTGCAGAGAAGATGAGGTGGATACTGGAATCATCCCCTCTCGGACAAACACCAGTTGAGAGAGATAACCACTCCCGATATAAACGTTGTGCTTAAAAGATCAATAGTGTTCCAGCAATAGTGTAATTACCATTCGTCACCATAGTCCACCCTATTCTGTTCGAAGACTTTGAAGGACTTCAACATATGGATATCCGAGAGGATTTCCTCGTTAAACGTATCACCACTTATAATCGAGTGGTGAGAAGGTGCTCTAGAGTCTAGACTATGACCCAATGGTTGACCTTATGTATATACTTTCTCACTCAGCCATGTTTGTCTAGGCTAATGGCTGGGATAACACCTTATTTAAGAAAACAGCATGTTTCATTACATACAATGTGTTAAACATACACATTTCTGGTTTCGCCAAATTAAACTCTCTAGGTACAATCATCAAGAGTGAAAGACTGATTAATAATTATAAAGGGATAAAGATATCGAGCAGCCTCGTTCAACAAGGATTTGCTTAGGATTGATATAAATCCTTATAGGATATTTATCGATTATACGTATATTTATGTTTAATATCGCCCATTTGTTTTCTTAAACATCTACTATAGATCATCTGTATCTAGGCTTATCATGGTATGATCGGCTAGGTTGTGGTTTTTTGTAATAAGTGTAAATATATTTTATCCATGCCATTTCATTAAATAAATAACCTTCTCCTCTCCACCCATTTTTCTGACAGGTTTAGACTTGATCATATAATTCAGAGAACTTTTGAAAAATTCTTCCAGGTTCAATGATTGGGCGATATACTGAAGGAAGGTGGTAGTCCTGTGGCGTCATCTTGGAATGATAGGTTCTGACACGTCTACCCCTCTCGAAGATCCGATTAAGGAAGAGAGAGAGAAAGAGAAGAGAGGATGTAGCAGTTGGAAACAAAGTCACATGGTCTCTTCCAACGACTGATTAATAACCGGCTCACGCCTAAATCCCCAGAGGTAGATGTTATGGCTTAATAACTACTTTTAAGTAATGAGTTCAGATACCTGCAAATTTCAAATAGAAATGGAAGAGGCTACAATGGTAAAACAAATGTTTAATTTACTACTAACGCCTATGTGGTTAGGTTATCCAGTTCTTACAATCTATGTTCGTTTAGTTTATTGCTACATCCGCGTGTTTGGGTGGATGGCGCTACACCCCAAACCCCCGCAAAACTTGTTGATAAGATGCTACGTCCTATTGGGCTTGTTTAGATAGTAATATTATAGTAAATTTATAATAATTATTAAATCTAACAGTGTACACATGCACTAAACGTTAAGTTTGTTTAGTCTGGTTTGCCGAAAACGCGGAGGTTATGGGCTCTGGCGTGAATCCTAACTTGGTGTAGTGTGGGTAATTTTTCTTAAATAGTTTACCAGCCTCTCACCACAAAAGTTTGGGTGAATTTATTTTAAAATCTAACTTTCTCACCCCTATCCCAATAGTGTAATTAAATGAAAATAACCCGTGTGGATGGTAAGAAGGGGTTCAAAAACAAAAGTAAAATCAGGGTTTGAACGTATGGAGTTTATCAAGTGGTTGCTATAGTTTCATAGACCAAAATAGGGGTCAATTAATGTAAGCCGCTGTTCTAACCATTTACATTTTGCGTGAAACGTATTTGAGAATGAGATAATTATAACCTTTAATACGAGTTTTTAAACTATAAAACTTAAAACATTAAGTTTTAAATCCTTTACATGTTGATACATTATACCTAGATTTAGGCGTGAGCCATGTTTGGAAATAGCAAACCACGTCTCAACTAAAAATGTGGGATTTCTGAACTTTTGCAAAGCGTCTCAGCGCTCTGGTAGGCAGCCCCCTTAAGAGTATACAAATAAATAGTATACAGTGCACCGCACAGACTTTCTCCCTTCTTTATTTAAAATGAAGACATTTAATTAAAAACTCGTAAGATTTGGGAAACGAAATAATAAACATTTTTGTAGAAACATGAAGGAAAAAAAAAGATAATCAAAATCCACCAAAGAGCGTAAATGAAATAATATAGTCTACAGTTGTTACAGAAATATAACGAGAAAAAAAAGTTACTCCTCTGTTCACCAAAGAACAGAACAATCAACACCCCATTTCTGATACCTCAATTTAAAAAAATATATTTGCCAATAGCTCGGAAACTTTTGATCAAATAAAAATGTTTTGAAATAAAAGTTTTTGTATTTATAATAGTACTACGATTTTACAACGATAAGCTATTTAGTGTATCAAATAGTTGCGGAGAAATGATCAAAATTGGAGATATTCGCTTATGTAAAATACCCCCAAAGTCATTTTTATGGGGAAATGAGAGTTTACCTTTTGTTTTAATGTTAAACAGTGCCTAGATACGAATTTTAATCAAATTGGTTAGAGCGGAATTTGAGGAAACTGATTTCCTCCCTTTTTGCCCTTTAGTAAACTACCCTTAATTTTAGGAATGGAAATCTAATTCCAAAAATTATTCTGGGGAACCTTATGAAAACTCTAAATACCCAGTTTAAGCCCAATAGGTAAAATGGTTTTGGTTATACACCAAGATATAGACACACAGACAGAGATACGGCATCGCTAAAACGACTTTTTTTGACAATCGCAATTCTTTCTCTACTCGAGGGGTCGGGGAAAAGTAAGAAAAGGATTGTGAACAAAACTAATTTGCCACATGCTCTATATAATTAATATATATTATATAGCTATATTGTCCAGTGTAAAAACTCAAATTTGGCAATCATAGCTACGTTTTGGTTACCCCTGTACCTATGGACCAGCCCCCAAGTCCCATAATTCACCGCGGTTATCCATTGTATCTTAATGGTCAGTAGCTAAGCCAGGTAACAATTGGGAGCCGGTTATTAATCAGTCGTTGGAAGAGACCACGTGACTTGGTTTCCAACTGCTACATCCTCTCTTCTCTCTCTTTCTCTCTTCCGGCCATCAGGGATAACTCTTAATTAGGATAAGTCGTGATATAAACGAGTAGGGTTGAAAAAGGGGAAGGGGTGGTTATTGGTTGCTAACCAGGTATGGTACTCGTGTATTGGGAGGCATGGATTATATCCTGGCCGGATGCATTGGGATAGTTTTGTCTATTTTGATTCGTTCTATAGGTCAACCTTATTAACTTTTTTCCTGGTTGATATTTTAATTTAAATCGATGATATAACCAGTAGCGGTCCTATTCATACAAGTTCAGTTCACTGAGAACTAGGAGTGTATATAAAAAGTGATTATAATATATAGCCTAGTGTTTTAAAGGGTTAAATATACATAAAAGTGTAGCATATCCTGTGTTTGCACAGATAAACATATGTTGTATCTTCTGTGTCTGCACAGACAGTTGTGTGTTCTGTCTATATGTCTGATGGTTCCCTGTTTAGTAGGTTATCCTCTGCATAAGCTGAGGCGGGATACATATCTAGAGGTCGTAAGCTATGTGCGATAATTATTTTACAAGATAGGTATCGCTTGTGCGTATTTAAACTGTGTTGAAGTGACTAGCCACCACACTAACGACCACATCAGTACGATGACGACATATATCATAAGAGTGTGTATTAGTATATTCAGAGTCGACTCAGACGGTCCTGTGTAGTAGCACTGTGTCCGCTCAGGTGGTCTTGGGCAATAATATCTCCTGGGTCAGCTAAGCCGACCTTTGTAAATATCCTGTGTCGGTTCAGACATTTCTTTGCTGTATATTCTAGGTATGTTAGTTCCCTGTGTAGTACCTCCTGCACCAGTTAAGACGACGTGTTTTGTATCTCCTGTGTCGGTTCAGACATTTCTTTGCTGTATATTCTAGGTATGATAGTTCCCTGTGTAGTATCTCCTGCGCTAGTTAAGACGACCTGTGTTGTATGTATCTCCTGTGTCGGCTCATACAGTCATATTCAAGTATCTCCTACGTCGGCTCGATGTATAGCTGACGAGTTCCACATGGCCAGAGATTGTATGCACGTCGCAAGTGTTGTTTATTGTCGGTAATAAACACGAGATGTGCGTTAACTAACACATGTGGACCAAGATTCACACAGACCAATCACAAGTAGAGAACAAGTCTCGGGGCAGGAAACAAACTGATCTCCAAGTTTGGAGTGAGAAGTACGCTTATACAAGCTCTGGATCAGAAACAATCGCTGCCTCGTCTGTTGGCATGAGGGATTGTCGGTCTCATAAGTCCATATTTATCTTTGTCTGAGTGTGTTTTTCTCTGATTGTTTGTCTGACTGTGTAGTCCCTTTGACTGTTTGTATACCTGATTATTGTCTCACTGTATGTCCCTCTGACTATTTACCTACCTGATTGTTTGTCTCACTGTGTCTCTTTGATTTTTATCTACCTGATTGTTTGTCTCACTGTGTCTCTCTGATTGTATGTTTGATTATCTGTCTGTGGGGCTTCCCTTAGGGGTTTGCAAACGGCGCGGGGGCATTTTGCGTTTTGTTTGCGCGCTCGTATAGTAGGCTCCCTATATAGGCGATCTAACAAATATGGCCAGTGTAAAAATAAATAAAAACATAACCATGGGGGTGGTTTGATTTATTGAGTGAGTGAAGCGAGTTCTCAGTTTTAACTCCAGTGGGTGACCTGGCGGTCTAGGGGTAAGGTGTCGGACTTCTATACCGGGGGTCCGGGGTTCAATCCTAGGTCTCGGCACTGATTGCCAAACCCTTCCTCTGACAAGACGTGTATTAATCACAACTTGTGAATGTGTGGAATGCCATGCCTCCACCGTGGTTTGGATTCTACGTTAAGCTGTAGGTCTTCCATTTCATTTCACAATCACCCTACCATTACATATTAGCGTAAGTGGCGTATAACTCGAACGGGTAGTAAGACGCGGTGCTAATAATAATAACTCCAGCGATTTGCATTTGTCTGTCTGTGGTGGCTATGTCTCACGATAACTTTTGAACCCATCAACCGATCTAATTTAAACTTGGCAAATGTGTTCTTTATACAGATAAAGTTCGTCGGGGAAGAAAATTTAAGAAGGGTGGTGTATAAATCAACCCTTATATGTAAACACAGTTGTTGCATTAATTATTATTTGTATTTTCCTTTTAGGGAATTTCTAAATACCTTATACGAGTGAAATGGGTGTTTAGGTGCAAACTGCCGTAATGGTATTAAACATAATTGAAGACGGGGAGGCATATAAATGGGAGCCCCACAAACAAAGTTTGCCCACGGCGCCAAGTCTGCTAAGGACGGCCCCTGTCTATCTGTGTGTTCCTCTGGTGTGTAAACGATTTGACTCATTAGCTTCCTATATGATAAATATAAATTGATATAATGGAAGAACTTCATAAGTGAAAAAACACACTGGCTTAGAACTACTAGCAACTAGTATCGGCGGGAATGAGGACAAAAAGTTGGTCGGTCTTACCTAGTCTGATTTGCCTGGGACGGAGGGGTTGGCGGCTCTAATGTCAGCCGGGAATACCGGGGTGATCTTTCCTGAATGTTTTCTTTCTCCAGTTCCACATCTAGTTTACACCGTCATCATTTGTACCTCAATCCATACAAATATCCTGATGGCCCGGAAAGGTAATGAGATGCAGCAAAAAATAAGTAAATCGAAATTAAAGAAAATACATAAAAATGTTCTAACACAGTAAATAAGTCTCAGTGGTGGATGAAAGGTCTAAAATGTCAGATTCGCAACTGGCGGGGAGGCTGGGTTTCGGACTCCAGCCGGGTGCATATGTGGTGGTTTCTAATTTACACAAATTCGTTTTATCCCTTCTACTCGTACAAGAAAATGATGATTGTTTTATTTATTTCCAAGTATATACGTAAGAGTGTTTATGTCACTGGATGCTAAACCGAGAATGTAGGAATATAATAAGTTGTTTATCCAACCAGTGGAGCCATGTAACATTCCGCACATATTAATAACAATGTAAGCCTCGGAGATGGTGGCACCTGTTGCTCTCTATATGAAGCTTTCAAACGGCGGCTGGAGCCAAAATCATCTCTCTTGCCAGAACAGAAATAAATATTGCTTTCACTCAATACAACAAACCACCAACCACCGTGCTCTTGGCTGAGAGGGATCATTTAAAAACCAACCACCAACCACAGTATTATTGGTTGAGAGGGATCATTTTAAAATCAACCATCGAACACCTTGGTTGATATGAACCATTGTACAACAAAACATCAAAACCTTGGCTGAGAGGTACCATTGTACAACAAAACATCAAAACCTTGGCTGAGAGGTACCATTGTACAACAAAACATCAAAACCTTGGCTGAGA
>CABFOV010002867.1:14345-43202 GCA_902141375.1 Timema poppense | reverse complement strand
CCTCGAGCCTGTAACCACTAAGATATCTCCTAGAAAGTTACCCTCGATCCTGTAACCACTAAGATATCTCCTAGCAAGTTCCCTCAAGCCTGTATCCACTAAGATATCTCCTAGCAAGTTCCCCTCAAGCCTATATCCACTAAGATATCTCCTAGCAAGTTCTCCTCGAGCCTGTATCCACTAAGATATCTCCTAGAAAGTTCCCCAGCAGCCTGATTTCTACTAGATCCCACTCTGCTTAATATTAGTCTTGTGTTCCCCTCGAGCCTGAATGTTCCACACATGTGCCAGTGTTGCAAGAACCGCTATAATAATGTGAGCGTGTGTGTTTGCCAGAGGAACGAGAGGCGTGGGAAGAGGATTGGAGAAAGAGAGAGAGAGAGAAAGACGATCTGTGGAGAGAGAACTGACACACTAGTTTTCACAGTTCGGATTTACACCATGGAGAGAACAGGGAACACATGTAGAGGCGAATGTCACTGTCACTGCTACTACTTTTACCTTACAACCTGCATTCATGTGGAAGGCGAGTCGGAAAACCTTGAGGGAAAACCACCCTCGGTACACCCGGCCGGGATTTGAATCCCGATCTCTCTATCATTCATCAAAAGTCTAACCTATTGCAAGAGTGACGCCCTAGACCAAGCAGCCACCTAAGAAAGTCACTGCTACTACCAGCTGGGCTTTTTTTAAATGTAGTTTATTCGCTGACCGCTTAGTCATGATATTTTTAATAAATATTAATGAATGTGTATCTGCAGTTCCTTTTTGTAGCTCATTCCATTTTTAATCAAGACTGGTTGTTTCTGGATAGTGACGAAGATAAACCCAACTCGAGCGATTATCACGTGGTATATATCATTGAACTCCAATATGCTGGATTGCCAATTCATGGGGAGGTCGAAGTCTCAAATCCCAGTCGGATGCATTAGGTGGGGTGGCGGGGTTCTATTTGTGATTGTTTTATCGCTGTGGATTTTCTTTACACTCCTCCCAATAACGCGGGTGTATTTATTCATTCTTGATGTTGGGCCTACCCATAAATTAAGCCAACATCCGACCGGGACCGGTCTATTCGCATATTTAGCTGCCTGCATTAATGGGCACTGTCAATCCATACTAGGCGAGACTGACGCTTTGGTCTGTGAGCTCACCGTTTCAGATAAACAAATCAAGATGTTGCTAATGTTTTATTTAGTCCCGCGAAATAAAGCAACCCAATTAAACAAACTATGAGGGAGATGACTGACCTGGCATTAAAGAGAGGCCGTGCACAGAGGAAATAGTGGGGAGTAAACAGAGGATGTTAGATAGAGGTGGCGAGACAAGTTTCCAACAGCGGCCCGAAGTCGCTACAGAAGACGTTTCTGTTCTCTTTGGCGTTTGTTTGACACATGGAGATGTATAGTAAATACACGCACATGTCTAAGAAGACCACCACGAAGACGACGCGTGTGGATTGGTTGTTAATTACTGGCTTATCCTCCGTAATCTCTGGCAGTAATTCACCAGAAAGGGTGATGCCTTCGGTGATTGCCGCCTTTGATAAGCGAGATATTGACTTGAACAGGCCAGATACCACCTTTGATAAGTATATGACATATTTGATAAAGATATGCCACCTTTGATAAGAGATATGACATCTTTGATAAGTGATATAACATATTTGATAAGGATATGCTACCTTTTATAAGAGATATGACATCTTTGATAAGAGATATGACATATTTGATAAGTGATATAACATATTTGATAAGGATATGCTACCTTTTATAAGAGATATGACATATTTGATAAGAGATATGACATCTTTGATAAGAGATATGACATCTTTGATAAGTGATATAACATATTTGATAAAGATATGCCACCTTAGATAAGAGATATGACATCTTTGATAAGTGATATAACATATTTGATAAGGATATGCTACCTTTTATAAGAGATATGACATCTGTGATAAGTGATATGACATTTTTTATAAGGATATGCCACCTTTGATAAAAAATATGACATCTTTGATAAGAGAGATGTCACCTTTGATAAGTGAGATGCTATCTTTTATAAAAAAAAAGTCATAACGTCTTTATATGTCAATTTATTTTAAATTTTGTATCATTACTATTATTTTAAGAATTATTTTGTATTATTATTGCTTTGTTTATTCTCCTTTGACTTTATCCCGTGTGCCCTTTTTAAATAAAGTTGTGAATGGGTTGTGAATAGTAATTATTATACGTATTTTTAGTATGTGGTTTGGGGAGGGGGGGTTGGTGGTTATTGGGCACTGTCATGAGGTCCTGGGGCCTTGGCCCCAGGTGGTAACTAGCCCTCCATCTCACTATCCTTTCTACGCTTATTCGTAGCTTTTAACAGAAATAAATAGGGTGTATTTAAGTTAAAATAGGTAGTTCAGTGCTTCGTCCCAAGTCTCTTATAATCATCAATTTATACCAAATCTGCATAATATTTTAGTAATTAAATTTGGGATTTGAGCCCTGGTAATACGAAGATATGGCTTATCTACAGTGCTAATCAGCAGATTATTTAATAAAACAACTTTTCAAAATATTTCACTAAGAATATTTTAATTATAGACGTCTGTTAAAAGTCGTTTCAAAAACTTCAACATAGCCCATGGAATTTAAATTAATCAAAATTTAAAGATAATTGGCTAATTCATCTGGAAAGTATAATAAAAAGTGTATATCCTAAGAATAAAAAATAAAAATTAACATAAATAAATGCATATTTAAAACAAATAAAATTGTTTATTAATTAAGTAAAACAAGAATATTGATCGTCTAGTTTAGAAGTGCGACGACTCCAAACATTTCTTTTTGGAGCTATTTATACCATTCGATTGCAAATATTAGGATTTATCTGGTTCAATATTGTGTCAAGTCCCTAGCTTTGTGAGATATTACTTTAAAATTAGTAGTATTTTTTGTTTTGTCTAATTCAATACGGATCCATTTCAAAATGTTGCATTAATGAATTGATACACGCTGCTTTATCACACTAGTTCAATACCATATCATTTTAAGAAGTGGCAGTTACGAACTGGTGGCGAAACATTACAGAACTGGAACACAACTCTTTCGCCCCAGTACATCTCGAAATGTATTAGTTCAGAACTATAGTTCTTAGTACAGTAAAATATAGTGCATAAAATCATCTGGGAAAAGATTCATCATAGGGGATTATTCGTAAACATGCTAGACCTTAGCTATTTTTAATTAAGAGTTAAGTAATAAGATATTTAGTGTTAAATATCACTCTTTAAATAGATGTTACGACACAATCGCACTAACTTTCTCATATAGTTTATTATATATAGCTTAGAAGAAAATGTTCCAAAATATGTTTTCAGTAAACTGCCCTTAAGTAAGTTTTGATAATAAAAACAAACACGTCACAATAACCAATACAATAAAAACTAATGTTCAAACTTTCAAAAATAAGTTATTTTGACTACCCTATAATTATTTGTTATTTTTAAAAATAAAAACGTTTTCTTATTTATCATGAAATTTTTTTTCAAGATAACCATTTTTAACTCAATATCTAAGATAAATCTCGAAAAATGTCATATTTTCTATAATTTGTCTTAAGTAAACTATCATTAAATTAATTTGTTTTAGAAAACTAAAGATACCTTATTTATTATCATGTAAAATAGTCCCCAATATTAATTTTGTACAAAATCAATATAGATATTTTCAAAAATATTCAAACTGCAGAAAATTCAATATTCACTGACCCACTATGAAAAAATGTGTTTAGTGAAACCTAAACATCTAATTATTTACTATGTAAAAACTTAACAGGTACCTACCAATTTTGAACCAAATCGCTAGAGGCATTTTTATAAATATTCAAATTAAAATAAAAGTAAATAATAAACTACTCTTAAACGGATCTAAACCCACAAAACAAGTATACAGTTTTATTTGTCAAATAAAATCTCCCAAGTTAAACAGTTCAAACGAATTTGTTAGAGCAATTCTCAAAATATTTTTACCTTCAAAAATCATTCATAAGTAAATTAACCTTTAGAGAGTTTTTACCTGGAAAAAGTGTATACGGTGTTATTTGAGAGATCTGCCGTACCCTAGGTATCAATTTAAAAAAAATCATTAAAGCCATTTTAAAAAAAATCTAGTTTTTTAAAAATCCGTCATCAGTAAACCACCCTCAAACATATTGTTTCCCAAAAAATCAATATACAGTATTACTTTTCATGTCAAACATATAATAGATGTGTATTTTAATCAAAACTGTGTGAACCATTTTAGAATAATTTTGAATTCAAAATAATCACTTATCAGTAAACTACCCTTAATTTGAGGGCTAGGGTCAAAATAAAATATAAATCCCGAGGTAAGAGCCCTTTCAAATCTAAATATTAAGTTTGAACAAAATCAAGGTTATCGTTTCGTATCTGTGGCCAGGGACAGACAGACATAAATGGTAAAATCCACCTTTTTTGAGTTCTGGTTCACATAAAGCATTAAGTTTCATCATAATATCGAGCTCGATTTGTTCACGATTACAATACTTTCTCTTTATGTAATAATATACTGTGTTTCAATTGTCGATGATTATAGATTAATCATTATTAAACTCAAAATGTATTTTTTTACCCGTATTAATATTTAGCACCGCGTCTTACTACCCGTTCGGGTTATACGCTTTAAGTACTAATTACTATAATGGATTAAGAATTGGGAAGGTTGAATTAGAGGAAGTGAACCCGTATTTGCGTGGAGGGAGAGTGGAAAACCATTTAGGAAAAACCACCCCCAGTTCACCCGACCGAGATTCGAACCTCGATCTCCCCGTCCTCAGCAGTCGAGCAGCTCAACACGACAAGCGCGATAGCCAACTACGCCACCGAGGCTTTACCCGTATTGGCTAAACGCATTTAAATGTGAACAATATTAGGATGAGAAATGTAAACCGTAGAGTTTAGAGGAAAAGTGCATTTGTTTGGAAGGAAAATGAGAACATATTTAGTTGGGCTAAAAAACCCTGCAGTAGGGCCTACACCCAGCCGATATTCAAGACCCAACATTCATGTCACCGAAAAACTAGATTAGATGAAATTGAAATTCAAGCTGTGTGCCCATTTATATGAATAATTAATCTCCTTCGAAGTTTTTTTAACTTAGCTAAACCACTAAAGATATAGATAAATAAGAGTATTAAGATGGATTTAATAGTCAAGCTATAATTATTGTTGTTAATTGGGGTTTCAGCCACATCTAAATATCATAGGCTATTTTTAAAATTGAAAAATGACATATGTACAAGGGAATCAAACCCAGGACCTTCAGCTTAGTACGCCAATGCTCTAACCACCGAGATATCCAGGAGTCGTCCCGTGCCCAGGGTCATTCTTCACTCGCACTATGCCTTAAAATATGAGTGAATAATGACCCTGAACATGGAACGACTCCTGGATATCTCGGTGGTTATAGCATTGATGTAATAAGCCAAAGGTGCCGGGCTCGATTCCCGCATCCAGGTCATCATCATCAACTGTTTCCAGCCTGTGGCGGTTCAGTTTGTTAAAATGCCTCCATCTTCCTCTATTCTTCCTTTAATTTATTCCATTCTTCTCCTCTCACTTGAACACTTTCTGTTACTTGCTCCTCACATCTCTTTCTGGCCCTCCCTGCGATCATTCTCATTACATGCCCATACCATCTCAGTCTTGCTTTCTCTGTGCATCCAGATGTGATTTTTCTATTTATAGATTATAATAAGTTTTTATTCTTAGCGTTAGTTCAAAGTTGTATGTATATTTATTTTTATACCAATCGTTAAGTTAAAACTCGTTTTCCACATATTTATGCATTACATTTACTGGTAAGTTTGTGTGAATGTTTTTTTTTCATTTTTTTTTCATTTTATCACCTCGTCTTACTACTACCTTTTGGGTTTTATGCAATTTTTTTTTATCGAATTACTTTGTTTCACTTCAGTTAATTTTCAGTAGATCTTGGGTCATAATATTTATCATGGTTTCAATAAATAATGAATAAACAGTTTATGCATTGTTTATTAACATTATTTATGCATGCGCAGTTTACATGTAGGTGTAATCAGTGATTTATTGTAGTTTTTAAAATATCTAAAAGACAAGCAGGCCTAAAGAGAGCCTTATTTAACGTATAGTAAAGTTATTTTAAATTTATTAACTTACTTTTTTACTTAGTCATTCTATCATAGAACAACATTTTTTTCATATCACCTTTTCTGAGCACAGCACAAAATGTGTTGCCATAAAATACAATTTGTCCTAATGTGCTTTTTTTTTTCTTATACCCCCTGGATCAGTGCACCCGGCAAGAATTTGTCCTCTTCCAAGTCAGTCAATCGCACACATTGAATGTACTCTAATGGTTTTAGTCCAGTTTAATTCTACAACATATTTACCTAATAAATTTGATGAATGTTAAGCTTAAAAGTGATTTAACTCTGAATATCTCAGCTTGTTCGTGGTAAAGTTTAGTTCTTAGACAGGATGAATCATAAAACGCCTCTCAAAAAGTATACATTCAATGTATCATATTATATTGTATGCATAGCAACTTTATTATTATTATTATTATTAGAGTAAATAAATAAAAAACTGATTTCACAGATGTAGAAACTTTCACTTTGTAATAACTCAAAACAACTTTTTTGGTGTTATCTCACTTTAGAAGCAGACGATCGATATGCAAATTAATTATTTATTATAAACGATTTTCTTTGTTTCAAATTCTGGAAGTTGAAGATAATGGTAAATAACGATAAATGAGCATATGTGAAGCATCGGCATTTCGAATCCAATTCAATTCAGATTATATTTAAACTATTCTCATTATGAGATGTTCAATTCGATATAGAGGTGCAAACATTTGATTCGATTCGAAATTGAATATCTTGACTTTGCACAGGCTTAAGGCTATGTCTACCACTTCTGTTTTAATTTCAACGTTTCTGTGGCCGAGACATTACTATCGTGTTGGACTGGTCTGCTGATAATGGGGATATCGGGGTTAAAATATCGTTCGAATCTGTTGAGGGGGGGTTTCCCTAAATGGTTTCCCATTCTTCTTACACACAAATACATAGTGACTACCTCCTCATCTTTACCTCACTATAGTAATTATCATATACGTAGGTCTAATAGCGCTAATATATGTAGTGTAAGAAAATTACTGCTTCGGAACTGTTAGTTTTATGTAAGTTTAACTAGAAGATTGTAATTTTAGAACTACGTGCTGACAACTTACGATTAAAGTTACTAGTCACCTTTAAGTAGAGCTAATGTTAGTCCTCAATATAATGTTCTCGTCACCTTAAAGTTGGTCTGAACTAGCTCAAATAATGATGTTCCTACCTGTAAACACGCCGTGCGGCAGGACCCCGTAGTTTTGGAACAGCATCCCAGTTCTGGAAGAAAGAAATTTTAGTTGAAAAAACATAGAGCAGATACATATGTCCACCAAGTTGGCTATTAAGTCGCTGGTGGTGTTTTGTGGGTTGCTATGCTTTGGGCTGATATCAGTTGATTCAGTAGTCGAATAAATTAGTGGGTGGGGGGGGGGACACTATAGTAATAGTAGTCTAAGGGTTGAAAGGACGAACCCCCACCCTCTCCCAAGCTTCGGAAGCAAGGGTATCTTAAAGGTACTCCAGGACATTTTTGAACATTGGCTAAGGGGGTTTCAACAATAAAATGAAAGCACCAAACGTAAAAGGGTGCTAAACTTATCATAGCTCACCTCATCCCCCGCATCGAAGGGATGTAAGTGAAAGGGAAAGTAGGAAACTATTGTTCAGCAGGGACACAGTGTATTTTTAAAAAAAGCTACATATTGAGCTTTTCTCATGGAAGACTCAAAGCTCACAAAGGGCAAATTAATGTAATATTATTTCTAGTAATAGTATAATAAGTGCGTACCAAACTCCCCTCCCCCCCTTCTTTCTTATTATTTTGTTTCTGGTAAGAAAAAAGTGGAAGGACCATGTCCTTCCATCCTTTTCCCCCCAACTATACTACTGTCTAGGACAGTAGTTTTGTATTCACGGCACACTTCTTTGTTGTGAGTCCTTGCGGCAAATTGAACGTGCAAGTTGGTGACACTATGGGCATATGCATGCTCAGAGAAACGTATCACAGTTGAAAAGAGAATACGTGTGTGTGTCCTCTATTCGACCATGAATTGAAAGTATGTGTAAGAAACGACACGCTAAAGTTCCTCATTAATTACTCGGCTCTTAGTAAATTATTTGGAAAACACATTGGCCTATACTAGAGCTTTCGAACATTTTTCTACTATATCTTATTACAAATTATAATTGAATGAAAGTACTTTTAATATATTTTTTCAACAATAACTGAGCTTCGAGATACACCTAGTGAATGTTGCGACACTCCCTTTGAGAACCACAGGAGGATAAGGATGTGCGAAGGCCACGTTAAAAATTTTTGCAAAAATAGACTTGAAAAAACACTAAAAATAATTTCAAAGATTTTTTTTTAACTTTACCTCCTTCGAGTTAAAAGTACAGCCACACATTGGGAGCTCAAGTGAGACAAAAAACAAAACTAAATGTAAATACAAACGGAATATTAAACATCAATAAACTTGAGGAAAGTCCAGATAAAGATATTGAAGCACTTGAAGAGCACTGAATTATTATTATTAGCACCGCGTCTTACTACCCGTTCGGGTTATACGCACTTACGCTAATGTGTAATGGTAGGGTGATTGTGAGATGAAATGAAGGACCTACAGTTTAACGTGGAATCCGAACCACGGTGGAGGCCTGGCATTCCTCACATTCACAAGATGTATTGTCAGAGGTGAAGGAAGGGTTTGGTATTCAGATAAATCTTTGTCGGGACCGAGGATTGAACCCCGGCCGCCAGCATAGAAGTCTGACACCTTACCCCTAGACCACCAGGTCACCAAGAGCCCTGAACAAAATAGGCAACAGTTAATACTCGGAGAAGGGTCCTCGTCAACGCCAGGAATACACAATATTCCGAAAATAATTTTAAACGTTACAAAATTAAAAATATTCCATGCTTGGTGTATCTTTCGCTTCATTGAGTATCTATTCAGAAATGTTAGTCTCCTCGAGAGCGTGGAAGAAGTTGAGAGGGTCCAGGTTGACGAGAATAGATGCTTTGACACTACGGATCTCCACACATCCCTAGTTAAGAGATTTATTAATTATTATAAAATATATCCAAAAAATTGTGTTTAAAAAATCAGTAGACACGTGGCTAAGGCTTCAATCCTGTCTGATTTGCAATGAAGCAGAGGTCGGCTGGGGGTTTGACTCCCAGCCAGGTATATTTTCTATAATTGGTGCTATATTCTACCTCCACGCCAATATAGGTATAATATCTCTCAATTACACTTCCCTCATCCTCTCTCCCCCATTAGTGTAAATACGTTGATAGCCCAGAGGAGGAGTAAGACGTGCAGCACGAAAATAATGTAGACTTAATTGTATACACCCCATTAAAATAAGTCCACCATGTAAAATGTCCGCGAACTTGAGCTTTCACTTACCCTCTGCTGAGTGGAATAGTATACATTGTTAGGAAACTCATTGCCCAAACTGCACATATAGTTTGTTTGAACCAAAAATAACACAACATTTTTATACACTTCTATCAGGAAAACTATGCTAATACCATTAAAATGTGTTTAAATTTACGGCTTACAGCGCCAGGAGAGCAAAGTTGTTCAAGAATGTGTGCAACAGGTTGCATAAGAGCTAGGTGTGCGGCACTACACACCTCGAAATCTTGGAGCACGGCAGCAGAACATACCGCAATTAATAGTAAACAACACACCAGCCCATCAAGAAATGCAAATCATCACAGAAAGTACTTCCCATTATTACATGTGCAGTGCCGTGCACCTAACTCCTACGCAACTTTTAAACGCATGCTTGAAAAGCTTTGCTCTCCCGGTGTTGTCTACCGAAACTGTGAACACAATTTAATGGTATTAGCATAGTTTTCCGGATAAAAGTGTATAGGAATGTTGTATTACTTTTGGTTCAAACAAGCTATATGTGCAGTTTGGGCTATAAGCTTCCGAACATCCTGTATAAACTATCTTTTAAGTTAATGGTGCTCAGCTATTGATTTTTTGAGAGCACTGAGAATGTTTTCAGATTCTGATAAAGCATGAAAAGCTGAGCGTTAATCAGCCTGTTTGGCGGAGACCCTCGCCATGATGTTTCATCGTTAAATAAATATGATAATTATGTTCCATTATGGTTCTTCTGAGCTTACTGCGGCCTATAAACACCATTCCAGTGTTCTCCCTTGATAGAGGAGTGTAAGGCGAGCAGGTTCAGAGATCTCGCCCCCACCACAAGACTTTCAGCGCGAAACCTGCTCTGTTCAACTGCACTGAGACATTCTTTACTCACAAGAGGGGTCAACTCTGTTACGGTTACAGTGCAGCCAGTGCAAGGCTCTGCTAGAAACAACCTTATACAGAGTGGGTCTTCGCTGACGGTCGGAAAAGAAACGTTACTTACGAGGTTAAAGATGAAACGTTACTTACAAGTTTGAAGAAGTATACCCTGATTTTGTTTGTAAGAACAGAAGAGAAAATAAAAAAACATATTTATTTTCTGCCAACATTGATAACATTTTCCTATATTGTTTGTGTTATTTTATAGGTATTGATAATACTCGTATATATCAAAAGTGACAACTACAGATCACATTACTTGAAGTATGAAAATATGTTTTAGTAACTTTACCAACTAATTACTACTGTTCTTCCTACCAAAACTAAACTATAACGTTACTGGAAAGCTTAAAGAAGTAACGTTACTGGAATGCTTGAAGAAGTAACGTTACTGTAAATGTTGTCCTACAATCATATTGACTTTATTTTCGTGAACATTTTAGGTAAATAAACTCTTTCGGGCAAGGTTGTTTTTCCGCTGGATAGGCTATATATTTTAAGCCTTTATTTATACGGACATGATTTAAATGCTTGTCTCAGAGTTCTCTGATTCCATTGGTCAAGATATTCTCTGTCGATAGTGGAACCTAACAAAGTGGATGACCGTGGCCCATTTGCTAGCGCGGTGCTAGTTTAACGACCAAGTGTCATAGGTCGCATGGTTAGAACTCCTAAACACCTCTGTAAAGGTCCCGATAGTTAACCTTCTATGAACGGCCATGACAATGAGATGGGTTCCAGAGAGTGTGCGTGTTTTTTTAAAAGTCAGGAGCTCACAAGCGGTCGAGAGCGTTGTTCAATCTAGACAGATTTTAGTCATCAGATAGTGCCAGAATAGTTGGCTATAAAAGTGATTCGGTATGGACTAGAAGTGTGGTGTCATGCGTTAAAAACCTCTACCAAAATAGTTACCTTATATATTCCCCTTCAATACAGCCATTAATAGCTTTGGGGTTAAACGTAACAATTAAAAATAATGCTTAATGTTATACTGATTCACTACATAGGATGGCAAAAGGAAAAAATAAAATAAAGATACCCCTACATTATTATTTTTAACAAGTCAGTTTTGCTATTAAAACTTGTATTTAAATTTCTCCGATCCAGAGGTGAGCCAATGAGAGCTTCTCAGCTCGACAACCGCAAACCAATAAAACCCCGGGAATGTGTCAATAAAACGTCAGGCGGACGTAACCTCCCAAAGCTCCTCTGCGTGTCCGAGGGGCCGGATCTTCACGACAAGGGAAACTTTGACTCTGTGTAGCAGATATATTACTTTCTTGGATTGCTCGCTTTATTGTCTGCCTGTCTATTTGTGATGTTTATCCCCCTTTTCCCCATTTCTCTCAAACTTTATGGACCCGCCGTTAATAGCTTCATATTTTAGCGAAAGGTACCAGGCTTGGTGTACAGTCTGTCAAAATACATACAAGAAATTATGTATTACAAACAAATTAAGATGTCAGTTTATTACACTTTTTTAAAATGTTATTGAAAAAATAAGGAAGCAAATAAAAGCTTATTGTCATTTCTAGTCATCCTTTAATCATTTGAATTTTAAAGCATAATTTTGTTTCGTAAAATGTTTTATAACCATCCAGATAAGCTGATTTTATATGATTGAGCATTAAACCATTTCACCAGAATGGGTCATGGATTAGATCATACACGTTCATTCAAAAGATGTCAATTCATGCGTATTGTAGAAACTGGCATGCTAGTTCACAAATTACACAGGGGGTCAGCAAACCTTTTGATATCACCACCCAAATGGGGTATTTTTTTAAAAACTTTGATGGGCAGGTTTAAAAAAATATATCGAACAAAAAAGACAACTTTATATTTCTTATATAGTATTAATTAGTTATTAGTATATGTTTAAGAACACAATCATTTGTTTTCCAAATCCGTTGCAGGCCAAATAAAATCCGTTGAGGGCTGGATCCAGCCCACTGGCCGTAGGTTGCCGACCGATAGGCTACAAATACAAACTGCCATGCCGATTCATGTAGAATATACAAACTATCATGCCAGTTCATACTCGATATACAAACTGTCATGCCAGTTCATACTCGATATACAAACTGTCATGCCAGTTCATACACTATGTACACACCAGCATACTAGTTTACACCTGCTGTATAAACTGCCATGTCAATTCATTCTAGACGTATTAAATGCCACGTTAGTCCGGTTCTGTGTACATCAGGATTTCCTGTAAGTTATGCGACCATAGGAGTCATAAGGCCCTCCCCGGGTGGTACAGGAGCCTTGTAGCCTCACGAGCAGGCAGTAAGGTCACACAACGTGTGGTCTAGAACAGCATCCTAGGGACCAGTAACCTGGTGCGAGGGACCCCTTCCAAATCTTGCACACGCTACACACTTTGATAGGAAGGACGTAGCTCAAGTTTAAAATTAATATTTTGAAGTAGCCTATGCTGTAATGTCAGTGTGCGGACAGTAACATACCAACCTAAACTGGTTAATCTAAGGGGAAAAGAGGAAGAGGGTAAAATTTAAACAAACGCATCAGTATACCCTTAAAGAGAGAATGAAAATCATAATTGCTAGCCATAGTGTTCTGGACTAATTTTTAAACTATTATTTACCGTTTCCAATTTAGCATTCAGTTTAGTGTTGGTATTCTAAATAATATTATAAACAAATACTATATTCTAACATTTTAATGTATCCAATCTTTTTTAAGTGGTCAGGAAGACCAACTACAGGTCTAGAGGACCGTGATTCAATCCTGCCTGTGGCTGAGTGGTCAGGAAGACACTGATAACAGGTCTAGGGGACCGTGGTTCCATCCCGCCTGTGGCTGACTGGTCAGGAAGACACTTATAACAGGTCTAGGGGACCGTGGTTCCATCCTGCCTGTGGCTGAGTGGTCAGGAAGACTGATAACAGGTCTAGAGGACCGTGGTTCCATCCCGCCTGTGGCTGACTGGTCAGGAAGACACTGATAACAGGTCTAGGGGACCGTGGTTCCATCCTGCCTGTGGCTGAGTGGTCAGGAAGACAATGATAACAGGTCTAGAGGGCCGTGGTTCCATCCCACCTGTGGCTGAGTGGTCAGGAAGACACTGATAACAGGTCTAGAGGACCGTGGTTCCATCCCGCCTGTGGCTGACTGGTCAGGAAGACACTGATAACAGGTCTAGGGGACCGTGGTTCCATCCTGCCTGTGGCTGAGTGGTCAGGAAGACAATGATAACAGGTCTAGAGGGCCGTGGTTCCATCCCACCTGTGGCTGAGTGGTCAGGAAGACACTGATAACAGGTCTAGAGGACCGTGGTTCCATCCCGCCTGTGGCTGACTGGTCAGGAAGACACTGATAACAGGTCTAGGGGACCGTGGTTCCATCCTGCCTGTGGCTGAGTGGTCAGGAAGACAATGATAACAGGTCTAGAGGGCCGTGGTTCCATCCCACCTGTGGCTGAGTGGTCAGGAAGACACTGATAACAGGTCTAGAGGACCGTGGTTCCATCCCGCCTGTGGCTGACTGGTCAGGAAGACACTGATAACAGGTCTAGGGGACCGTGGTTCCATCCTGCCTGTGGCTGAGTGGTCAGGAAGACAATGATAACAGGTCTAGAGGGCCGTGGTTCCATCCCACCTGTGGCTGAGTGGTCAGGAAGACACTGATAACAGGTCTAGAGGACCGTGGTTCCATCCTGCCTGTGGCTGACTGGTCAGGAAGACACTGATAACAGGTCTAGGGGACCGTGGTTCCATCCCGCCTGTGGCTGAGTGGTCAGGAAGACACTGATAACAGGTCTAGAGGACCGTGGTTCCATCCTGCCTGTGGCTGACTGGTCAGGAAGACACTGATAACAGGTCTAGGGGACCGTGGTTCCATCCCGCCTGTGGCTGAGTGGTCAGGAAGACACTGATAACAGGTCTAGGGGACCGTGGTTCCATCGTGCC
The DNA here is from genome assembly GCA_902141375.1 of Timema poppense. Taxonomy (NCBI): domain Eukaryota; kingdom Metazoa; phylum Arthropoda; class Insecta; order Phasmatodea; family Timematidae; genus Timema; species Timema poppense. The sequence continues at coordinate 28,762 of CABFOV010002867.1, read as the reverse complement.
TGTGGCTGAGTGGTCAGGAAGACTGATAACAGGTCTAGAGGACCCTGGTTCCATCCCGCCTGTGGCTGACTGGTCAGGAAGACACTGATAACAGGTCTAGGAGACCGTGGTTCCATCCTGCCTGTGGCTGAGTGGTCAGGAAGACAATGATAACAGGTCTAGAGGGCCGTGGTTCCATCCCACCTGTGGCTGAGTGGTCAGGAAGACACTGATAACAGGTCTAGAGGACCGTGGTTCCATCCCGCCTGTAGCTGACTGGTCAGGAAGACACTGATAACAGGTCTAGGGGACCGTGGTTCCATCCCGCTTGTGGCTGAGTGGTCAGGAAGACACTGATAACAGGTCTAGGGGACCGTGGTTCCATCGTGCCTGTGGCTGAGTGGTCAGGAAGACTGATAACAGGTCTAGAGGACCCTGGTTCCATCCTGCCTGTCCCTCTGGCTGAGTGGTCAGGAAGAATGATTACAGGTCTAGCAATCACATGCCCTATCACCTATATGGCCTGAAGAAAATATAGTGAGGGTTTAAGAAATCACTATTTCCTGGACGTCTGTGAGTCACGTGCAATAAATCACACGAGGCCCATTACTGAATCATTTGAACCGGAATGACTGAACTAAGATATTTAATTCTAATCGTTACAGCACCGAGACTTGCCTGGGATCGACACTACTCCAAATATTCATACCGTGGCTCGTATCCAAGGAGAATATTCCTGGCTACTTGTATGCATCTTCACACCTTTTATTAAAACTCTTTTATTTAAAGATATGATTTAATCATAGTTTTTTAAAACACTTTTATAGTCAATACGTTTTATAATAATATAAGCTTACGTTTAACACGCGGTTGGCTCAGTCTTTAGTAAATGGCATGCATGATTTTGTATTAGTGTTTTGATAAATAACATTTAGAACTGCAATTATTCTTCCGAGATTCAAGCCCCTTATTATTTACCTATTCAGAAGAAAAGTTGAATAATGCGCGACTAACGCCTTAAATAAATCATCGAGTGAGAGATAAAAGAAAGGTTTAAAACCAAATTGTTCACTGCACTGGGTTTCCAAGTCCATTTTTCTAATTTAATAACAGAAAAAATTGCTTAGAGATAAATATGGATTTTGGACATCTTACAATAATGCTTATAAAGTTAAACTAAGGAAGATAAAATATATAACTATTCGCAACCATTTAAGTTCAAAATTTACAATGCACTAGCAGTTTGAGCCGATTTTTGCACGGTTAAGCAGCACCAAAACTAGATCAAATTAAAACATCCAACATCCGGTTACCCACTTTTTGATAGTACCTCGTTGTATAATCGAGATAACTATGGCAATCACAAACCAATCATGGTAATTGACCCATTAAAATGAATTAAATATGTGATACAAAATACTACCTGGTCCAAAAACTGAGTGCACAAACAAACGCGATCCATTAACAACGCAACATTTACCTAAGCACGATAATAAAATAAGATAAACGAACTAATATACATTGATAAATTAATAAATTAATTAATTAATAATATTTAGCACCGCGTCTTACTACCCGTTCGGGTTATACGCTTTAAGTACTAATTACTCTAATGGATTAGGAATTGGGAAGGTTGAATTAGAGGAAGTGAACCCGCATTTGCGTGGAGGGAGAGTGGAAAAACATTTAGGAAAAACCCCCCCCAGTTCACCCGACCGAGATTCGAACCTCGATACATTGATAAAGAAATATTTTGAAACTACCTACAATACACCCTCGACCTCTTTTTCAGTTCCAACAATTTCATTTTGAAATTTTAAGATATAATCAGACATTGTACCGTATCCCCATGGCTTCTTTGGTGCTGACTGACAGCTCACAGCTGACGGCTTTGAAAAGTTACCATACCAAATTATGTATCCCTACAACAAACCATGTGATCTGCAAAAACATGTGTTTAGCAGCTGTAACTTCTGACCGTAAAAATTTATGGTATATACCTAAATATTGACTGTCAGAAGTCAGCTGTGAGCTGTCAGTCAGCACCAAAGAAGCCATGGGGCTACTGTAGTTTGCCTAACAGTGGGTGACGGCATTGAGAATTATTTAAATTATCTAAACAGTGACCCACCAAAGGATTAATATTTTATATTTCATCATTGATTTAAAAAATCGTGGAAATGCTTAAATATTTGTGGTTGACCACATAAAAGACATAACTTTTAAAAGTGAATTATTAGAAAGGATCGTTATGGTAAAAAGAAACTCTACGAAACTATGGTATAAGCTTGATAGTATACATATATTTTACTCCAGTTTGTCGTATAAATTATCAAAAGAGGCTAAGTTAACCCATACTAAATAGTTTTAGACAATCAACATACAGTAGCCCCATGGCTTCTTTGGTGCTGACTGACAGCTCACAGCTGACTTGTGACAGTCAACATTTAGGTATATACCTAAATTTTGACTGTCAGAAGTGACAGCTGCTACACACATGTTTTTGCAGATCATGTGGTTCGGCGTAGGGATACATACTTTGGTCTGGTAACTTTTCAAAGCTGTCAGTCAGCACCAAAGAAGTCATGGGGCTACTGTACAATAGCATAATTCAATGTCTCTTCCCAGAAATTTTCTTTAACTTCAGAACTGAGTCATTTTGCATGATAATTTAACCTTTTAATGGTTAAAAAAAACTTAAAATGTTTGATTAATACTAAGGGCTATGTTGATACCTTCCACCTCGATTATGGAATAATAAACAATAAATACAGCTCTGGCTTTCACTAATCAGATAATTATAATACATATATGAGTATAGGCTCACAGCGAAAGCTAGAACCTTTTAATTCTATTAATGGTTCCATGTTATTTCTTTAAATTAATCTAACGTTTGTATATTTTTTGTGTCACTATTATTTCAAATTACTTGATAAATATATTCATTTTAGTATCTAGTTTATGTATGCAAACATAAATTAATATTCTAGAATCTTACAACCTTTTGTAACCATTATAGTTTCTTTCTTGCTTATTAGTATGACAATTTAATAATACAAATGAAAACATTTCACTACCTTAAATTTTATTATTGTCATTTAAATTATTATTCATTGCATTTTTTTTTAAATGTGTAAAATTCATAATCCTCCAGTGATCTACGCTCTCTTCGGATCACGTGTGTGTATTAATGGACGTCTGCAACGCGTCTTAGCTCTCGATACACAGGCCCCTTAACGGACAGTTTTAGCACCAGCATGCAATTTATAATAGGTATTTCTTGAAATAATTTGATATTTATAAAACAATTAATCACGCCAGTGGGCACATGTACTATGGCGTCAGTCTCGTTTGGTCTGGTTCACCGATGTGACAAGGAGGTAGGGGGCTCGAATCCTAGCCAGCTGAACTAATGTGGTTTTCCCAATATGGTTTCCAATTCTCTCTCTACGCCAATGCAAGTAGATTTCCTATAAATTCCATCATCTTCATCCCTTCTCCGTTAGTGTAGATACGTGGTTGATCCGGTAGGGAAGTTCGGTGCATGTAAAAGTGATAATTATAAGAATAATATATTACACACTAGACCCTTCCCACTCCTCCCCTCCCCCCCACCCCCAAATTATTATTATTTTCAACACACATATTGAAGAATCATCATAGACTCTACCATAAAATATGAGTGACTATCGACATTTTTATGAGGAATAAATTAAATTTTCAAAATAAAATATAGCCTATTCTACTCGCTGATAATGTAGCTTTATATTGGTGAAAGAATTTTTAAAATCGGTCCAGTAGTTTTTGAGTTTATCCATTACAAACAAAAAATCAAATCTTTCCTCTTTATAATATTGGTGTAGATTATTGTTGGAAAGTGTCGTCACCTATTAATAAAAGCATATAAAAAGCACGATTCAATTTAAAAAACATCGGTACCGAGAATCGGCTTTTATAAGGAAATATTTTCTTATTTCGAAAGTTTATGTGGTCATTTATTTCAATGGTACTTTTTCAATAGTGTAGTATCATACTGGTGCTCATCGTGCGTTTTTTTTAAATCAGATTAAAACTATTTTTTAAATTAAATACGAAAATATAGATAGCTCTTCTACTTAAGTGTGTACTAATGGTTACTTCTAACATTTAACCTAGTATTATTTTTTTAAATAAAATTATGGTTTGATTAAGTTTAATGTTGCTGTACTAGATTAAGATTTCTAATGCACAAGCTATACCCTTTATTATTTTAAAAGTTAAATTGCGATATTACGAGTAATTTGGCCTAACCTAAAAAATATAGCTTGTCAAAAATTCTACTGACAGGGATGATAAAACGCGGCAAAAATTTAAACCTCATATCAACTTACCTTGAGCTGTTATCAAAGAATCATACAGAAGAAGGGTTACCAACAGTAACAGTGCTACCATGTTGAGATACTTCAAAGATAGATAAAATAACACACGCGCTCCCAAGACTCCACACACTTGCAGCTTCCTCGCTAGATCGATCCACGCGTGACCATTACTTGCCAACGTGCGACACAAAACTAAACTAAACATACACACACGACCGGCACACACAAGAACCTCCAGTGGGAAGGCGTGGGATCTAGCGCCGACAGCGCTCCTGGTGGATGAGAGGGGGTCATGTCCTCTTAAAAGTGTCAACTAAAGGAGGGGAGGGAATGTTCCATGGTATATGGACTCTTCAGGAAAGTCGACTCGTCTATTGAAGTGGAACAGTCTAACGAATAAAATTAATATTCAATAGCCAGTAGGAAATTAACTTTTGCCAGAACTGCCGTTAATAAATGGTGGGCGTGTTGATAAACATCCCAACCTATTGAGTCGATAGTAAATCATATATGGAGAAAGTTAGGGAGTGAGATAGTTAATATCGTTTAAAGGAATCTAAATACTTTTCCTGTTTTCATTTTAATCTTTCCCCAGTAATCAATTACATCAAAAGTCAAACCTATCGAAGTTTTCGATGATTGTTCATTACATTGATGACTATTGCATTGTTGAAAGCTATGCTAAGGTGTGCATTTTTATTTTAATGTATTTTATTAAAGTCTCTCAACATATGGGAAGATTAATATATACGATAGTAAACTACGAGCATTAAGTTTCTCGGTTTCCCACTCTCCCTCCACGCAAATGCGGGTTCACTTCCTCTAACTCAACCTTCCCAATTCCTAATCCATTAGCGTAATTAGTACTTAAAGCGTATAACCCGAACGGGTAGTAAGACGTGGTGCTTAATAATAATAATAATAATAATAATAATAATAATAATAAAATTACGTTTCTCTATAAAGTTAGATCATAAATACATAAACCATTTGTATTGAGACTCATAAAATATTGATCTAGCTATTTCTTAAATTATTAGGTTTTATAAACTTGCTTTTTTACTACCAGCAGTTTGACCCTTTCTTCGTGCGGGTAAGCCACATCAAAAACATATCAAATCCAGATCTTCAACCTCCCCCACCAATCTTTTTTTTTAGTTCCTTTTTGTACAATAATGAGCTAACTATTTGGATCCCCTTTTTAAAGATAACCTTTGGTTTTTGTATTCCTTTATGTTTAGGTTTTTTCCGGCTGCTTATACAAAATTAAAATTGTCTGCCATATTGAGAAAGGTTTTTTTTTCTATTAGGCCTTAGTTTTCAAAATTTTGAGAGGGACCCGATCCTAGTATTCTGGTCCTTTCATTATGAAATTTAAGAATGTTCATCATACCTTTAAGCAGGACTGGTTAACAGGGGCGTTGCATGAAATATATTTTTGAGGGGGAGGGGGGTGAGCCAGTGTTTTTCCCAACTCTAATAATTTCGAAATTAGAAGAATTCCCAAGTAGCAAAGGAGAGTACAAGAAGGGCAATGTTGAGAACGTGTGTGCGTGTGTGTGTGTGGAGCGGAGGGAGGGGGGTCAGGAGGAGGCTCTCATTTTTATTTATTTTCGTAATTTGGGGGGATAATCAAGCCTTGAACCGAACTTTTAGGCAATTTTATTTTTAAATTTATTTATTTGTTTGTAAGGCCGTAGCTAGCCAATCATTCCAGAGGGGGTTTGGTAGGCACATCCCCCAACTGCCGAAAGCTAGAAATAACTCTAATTGATAAACAGTTCTATAAGCTATCTGAAGTGTTTTATATGGAAACATTACCTCCTAACTTCTGAAGGCTAGGAAAAATTATAGATATTAAACACCTCTAAAAGTTATTTAATTTTTTTTGTAATAACATAACCCCCTAACTGCTGAGGGCTGGGAAAATTTCTAGATATTAAATATTTCTAAAAGCTATATGAAGTGCCTTTTTATGGCACCCTAACTCCCCTAAAGGCCAGAAAAAATTATAAATATTTAACACCTCTAGAAGTTCTCTGAAGTGCTTTTGATGATAACACAGCCCCCTAATTGGTACTTGTATCTTAAGTTTTATACTGTTTGAACCATAAATAAAGCCATTTTGTTCATACAATTTTGGGAGTGGTTTGAGCCACCCAAACAGCCCTCCCTCCCGGTGACAGCCATGCTTATTTGTCCATACTGGGGTTTTAAAGCTACAAGGCTTTTCAGTGCAACTTGAATTATTATTTATTTCAATTTACCTTCATCTGAGCTAGATATCTATTGAACTTAAATATATTTATTTAGATTTGCAGATATTTTTCAAATCGTGTATTTTAGATTAAAAAATTTAACTAACTCTATTATTATTATTATTATTATTATTATTATTATTATTATTATTATTATTATTATTATTATTATTATTAGCACCTCGTTTTACTACCCGTTCGGGTTATACGCACTTACGCTAATGTGTAATGGTAGGGTGATTGTGAGATGAAATGAAGGACCTACAGTTTAACGTGGAATCCGAACCACGGTGGAGGCCTGTCATTCCCCACATTCACAAGATGTCTTGTCAGAGGTGAAGAATGGGTTTGGTAATCAGATAAATCTGTGCCGGGACCGAGGATTGAGCCCCGGCCGCCAGCACAGAAGTCTGACACCTTACCCCTAGACCGCTAGGTCACCACCTAACTCTATTATAGTGGTTTCCAACATTTTGTAGTTTATGACTACAACTTTTTTTCTCTGCGGCCATCGTGGCCCTTTGATAACTTAAAAGCGTTCAAATTCTAGTTTTTAAGTTTTTTTTCATTGTGTTTTACTACCAGCCCGGACTATCTACAGTTAACTACAACAGTGGGATAGGTAAAATTTAGAGTAAATGTACACTTATTTGCTTGGCAGGATATTAGGATAAACTACCTTTGGCCAGAATTAAAATCCTTACTTCACCTTCACCAACAAATCAAACCAAAAGAGCGAGGCATTAAACCTGCATGTCCACTAATGCTTGTATTAATTATTATAAATTTATTATGGTAATGTTTATATGCGACTAATATGTAATAAAATAAAATCAAATATCTCGGAGTTGGGGGATAATTTTATATTATGCTAGCAGCATTGCAAGAAACTATCAGAATGGAATAGCCAAAAGGAACCTAAGCAGTAACTAGGTTGTTTTTAGCACTTTAACAACATATGTTTCTATTAGAATTTCGCATCTTCTTATAATTATTAAACTCCTTGAAAAAGTAAATATAAAGCTAAAAACCTCTTTATTGTGACCCCACCATAAACACGCTGCGACCACCAAGTTGGAAACCACTGCTTTACTACAACACACTTGGAAGCAATACTAGTAATCTCCCAGAGATGTAGAGCTCGCTTGTCACTTTATCAAAAAATTAGCAATTTGGCCATGTTTGTTTAAAACATTTTCAGCTGAAAAATAAAGCAATAAAAAATAGAATTTATCAGCATTTCTACAGTATTTTGATACCTGTCTACCAATGTCCTGCTCATTAACTTCATGGAAGTTGCTCTAAAATGTTAATACTGGTACGTCAATAAAATATTCAAAACATATTGTAATTTATCGCGTGAAGAAGAAGGGGTTTCCCATGACATTTTATTAAATAACTTATGGAAAATTTGAAATCAGCGCGCTAAACAACATAGTTATATGAAATTTCATGCAAATAGAACACTAAATAACGAACTTAAAAATGTATCCCAAATTTGAAAATGTTAAAGGGCGAAAAAAAAGTTAATTTTTTGTTTAATGTAGTCTACTTAATCAAATTAAAAATTATAATATTTGTAACAATGTAACACAGCCCTAATATTACTCATCTTCCTTCGTTATTGCTTTGAGACTATTTAAATTTCTTTCATGAAAGCCTATCTTAATAGAAAATTAAATAAGATACATCAGTTCAATTCAAACTAGTATGGATACTTGCTAGAAAGATTAGTGTGTATTTCAGAAGTCAAACACTAACCTCAATGTCCTCATTTCATCAGACAGAGCTTTCGATAAGGAAATTATAGAATGTTGCGTAACATCCACTGCATTTATGCCTTCAAAATTTAATAAACCCCCAATTAAGGCATTAGCTCTCTACAAGCTACTAAACAAGGAGTTTCCTTTAAATGTTTTGACGATTTTTGTAGTTGGGATTTTTTCGTAGAGTAGGGGTCAACAATTGAGAAATTTTAAATTTGTCTGTACATGTCTGTGGTTAAGGACTTTCATAATAGAAAGTAATGGGGTACATAATAAGCTTAGAATTTTTCAACTCCAGATCTCAAATCTCACAAAATTCCCAACTTTCAAGCTTTTAACCAATATCGGGGGTAGGGCCACACCCCCCAACGTCTCTGGCACGACGCCCCTGCTGGTTAAAGGGCTTAAGATTTGCACCTCAGTTGTATTATGTATAATATACATAAACTGCGCCTCCTGCGTGACACTACATAATTTCAATTTTTACTTTCTATTATTATTAGTGCTGGCCAACAGTCGTGAGACCTCTAAACCGGTCAGAACTAATAATAATAATAATAATATGCCAATACACCACACGCTAAAATGAAAAATAATGAAAAATAAATAATTTAAATAAAAAATCAGTGACCCCCATTGCCCTTTAATCAATGTGTGCAAAAATATTATCCATTCTTTCCTTCCTTTTCTATTAATATTTTCGACATTTTTTAACTAAATATAAAAGTGGTTCTCCGACAAAGCGGTCCCGAATGTCATAAAACCATCAAAGGGATTATGTTTTTAATAAAAAAAAATCTTAAAAAAAAGAATACAAATTATGATGTTATTTCTTTATTTCGAAATAATTATTAGCTTATTTAATTTAAGTACTTATTTTTTAAAGACTAACAAAAATGTTCAACTGAGCCCCTAAAATCATTAGGCTCCAGGCGACCGCCTTTATGGTGGTTTGTGTTGGTCCTTATAAGTGTCTGAAAAATTCTTCTCCTAAAAATTATTTCTTACTCATATGCAACCCCTCCCCCTTAGCTTCCAGAGTTTCATTTTAAAATTTAAAATGTTCAGACCTTCAAGTTAATTTAGAGTAGTCTATGTCTGCTTGCCAAATTCCAGTTTTCTACCACACAAAGAATTACTTGAATAAATTAGTTTTGGAAACTATTGGCTTCCTGCCCCCCTTCCTCCCAACACCATTTCTCTACAACTTTTAAGGTTTATTTGGTTCTTTGAAGGGGTAGGCCTACTTTTGTGAATTTTAAACATCTTCCTCCCCACCCACATCTTTCCAATTACCACTTATAAATTAAAAATTTTACGATTCTTTTGACTATCTGGTGTTTTATACCTGTTTCCCAAATTTATATTTTCTACAACACCTAAAAGCTTTTTTCCTGTTTATACCTCCTTCCACTATTTTCTGGGGTCCAATTCAAACCTTTCAACTGTACATGCTTTTATGATCATTTGGAGTGGTCTCTTTACCTACCAGCCGAATTTTAACTTTCTACCACATGGATTAGTCGTTATGTTTCTATTAGTTTTGTAAATTTTCAATCACCCACTCCTTATATCCAGATCACTGTTAGACATTTCAAATTTCAAGACTTATTTGGTTTTCTGGCGTTGTCTTTCCCCCTATCTGCCCAATTTTAATTTTCTACCTCGTATAGAAGCATTTTTATAATTCCTCTTCCCCCCTCCATTTCCTAAAGCCCAATTTTGAAATTTCGCATTTCAATATTTTTCTAGTTATATGGTGCAATCTCTCTACCTTCCTTCCGAATTTCAACTTTCCAGCTTATTTATAAGTGACTTATTTTTTTCTGGACACACACACACACACACACACACACACACTTACATACAATTTCTGCTTTAGTTATATCTAACTAGACTTTCAGTTTGACTTGTTCTTGACACGGGCAAGCCATATCAAATTATGACGTTCATCGCCCAGTTGCAATCATTTTGATAGTTCCTTCGTGTACAATCCTGAGTTAATTATAGCAATCACAAACCAACTATGTCTCTTTCTTTTTTTTAATCTTTGAAATATAATGTAAGTTAGTCCACAAATTGAGTGCACAAACGAACGCAATCTTTACCTAAGCACAATCATAATACAAGTGAAACGAAGTAATATACATTGTTACATAAGCATGGTGGAAAATATAGTATCACATTTAATCAAATATCATAAATAAAATAATAGTCTCTGTTACAGAAACATTTTAAATATTGCGCATCATGACTTCCTAACGAATGGTGCCCAAACTATGTCACCAAAATTTGCTTATTTTATTTTAATTGTTATATAATATCAGGTGCTGTTTTAGCAGAACACATAAATGACAATATTTACAAGTTTAACACATCAGTTTATTGATATAGAAACATGTCATCGGGAAGTACGTACATAGAATTACAGCTAGAAACTATACAAGCCATCCATTGTATCCATAAGCATATGAAAGAATACAACAAATAGAATATGTAGCTCGATAAAGGAGTACCATAACTTAGTGGTGGCAATCAAATCTAATTCAATACATACTATACATTATATAACACTAGCTAACTGACTGAGATTTCAAGCTACTGCTCTCATCAAAATATACAAATGTATAAACCACACAAAATTAGTCCTTGCTTTAAGGAATTACAAGAGCGGTAATTAGCGAGAGATAATTAGTATGAATTAACTCCATTATGAGTTTAAAAAAGTTAGGCATTATAACGTTATAAACTACTAGAAAAACTACAATAATACAATCGGTACTAGGCGAACTACCAGGAAACCTAGTTGCTACTAGTACTATGGCCAGACTCTACCTAATTAGTACTGCCAGAGCAATCAATAGTATCTATAATCTGTTACCCTTAAATGGGCTTATATTACTATCCATAATAGTGATAAATATTACTAATGTAACGGCTCCACAAGAGGACCCAACACAATAGACAAAGCCCCGCGGGCCACTACTATGGACTAGTAGCACTTCCACAGGCTGCGCACCGCAAGCCGGTACACAGTTAGACTCATCAGAGACAGTTACAGACCCAACTAGGGCGTGAAACATAGCAATAGATAACCTGGTCTCGTCCAATATTAAATTATATTCTTTAAATTGGGCGAAGCATGGTCATACAGTCTAAGGAGTCTAATTATGAACCTAATATTTACGAGAAAGCCTAATAAACATAGAACGGTTGTTGTGCCTCATTGTTCAGTCGGCCCTTGTATCTTTCCTCCGCACTTGCACAGGCCGCGCCACCCACCCCTTCTACTGCCCGAACCACTCCACAGTCCATATTCTCTAAGCCGTCCGTGACGAGTTCCCAACTGTATTCAGCGCCCATGAGAACTCCTCTTTCTATTGGCCCGCTTGGCGGCCACTATCGCTCACGTTTTACTGCACCAATGGGAAGCTCCCTTTTCTCCCATTGGACAAGGCCAGGCAGCAGTGGAGGGTATTTAGCACGGTGGTTCCTCGGTCAGAGGCCAGTTGGAGAGTTGCTACCCAACCCGGTCGCGCCGTTTGAAAGAGCTAATAAATTGTCTTGTTTTGTAAAGAGCAATTTTGTCTGACCTCCCTCTCTCTCCGCCGTCATCCTGTACCTCCCACCGTGACTCGCGTTGCCGGGACTCTATCCTACCTCCCACCACGACTCGCGTTGCCGGGACTTTATCCTACCTCCCACCGTGACTCGCGTTGCCGGGACTCTATCCTACCTCCCACCGCGAATTTCCCGTTGCCGCGACTCTATCCTACCTCCCACCGCGACTCGCGTTGCAGGGACTCTATCCTACCTCCCACCGCGACTAGCGTTGCCGAGACTCTATCCTACCTCCCACCACGACTCGTGTTGCCGGGATTCTATCCTACCTCCCACCGCGACTCGAGTTGCCGGGACTTTATCCTACCTCCCGCCACGACTCACGTTGCCGGAACAATCTTGTCGAGCTTTTTCCTACCCGTACCCACATGGGTCAGAACATAACGTAACCGTCGTCGTGACATCAACCATTTACCCCCCATGCCACAGGAAGGGATAGCACGGTAATGCATAAAGCTATAGACTATGGCATATGGGCATAGGCAAACCAGTCAGTTATACTGACATACAAAAACTATGCCATAAGGACCTTAAACAAAATAGAGCTCAACAATATAAACAATGCCTGAAGGGCATATGGAAACAAGTCAGAGATACTGACATACAAACACTATGTCATAAGGACATTGAACAAAATAGAGCTCAACAATATAAACTATGCCTGAAGGGTATAGGGAAACAAGTAAGACATATTGGCATACAAACAGCTACGGTATTCCTCAATACTTATAATATCTACCGTAGCTTTATCTGTGGTGAGGTGGTGACTCGGACGCCTTAAACATCGTGACCTTCCGTACTTATTCCTGGTTGAAGTTTGTGAAGCTCTTCTTGCAATTCCTCCGTCAAACGATTGCAATCTTTGATATAATAAAATATTACCGAAATTAAAATATTTTCTTATGAAACGTGATTCTCGGTATTTTCTATTAATATTGATCCACTTTGTTTGAACTTTGTTATATTTTAATGACAGGTATCACTCTCCAAAAATACTTCCACGAACTTAATTTTCATTTATAAATAACAAACTGTTAAAATATATTGAACATTGCACGTTGGCGCTGACACGGTCCGTTAAGCTATCAGCTCACATACACTCCGTTTCCACCTAAACATTTGATATCGTGTCAACTAATGAGAACATAATATTTTGAAACGTTGCTCAGTCAAATTTATAGAATAATAACTCTTTCAGAAAATTATTTAATCACAATAATCGTTTTCATAATGTTGTTATCTATTAGTTCATATTTAAAAATAAATTTGTGATTACCTTTTCTAATAGGTGGTACGGCTACCAAGGATCCCTAAAACCTGAAATGGGGCTAGGGCACAGACAAACATGTACCAGATCCTCAACCTTACGGAAGTTTCGCTGCGCTCCTTGAGCCAGGTTGAGTGCATCAACCCTGGTGTCCGCTAGTGTTAACGCTCAGTTATAAAAGCACTTCCAAATGTGCATTTGATAAACGACTCATTTTTAACATGTTCCTCATAAAGGAACCATTGTAATCGTAGTGGGCCGTCTGGGTAAGCTCTTTGTAAGGTAGGATTTTGTGAAAAGGGGGTTGGGTGAACCTAGCTTTATGGAAGCCGGCCCATTAGCTCGATATGGATATTTGTGTACTCTTTCTAGTGAAACCCTGTTTTCAATTAGATTTTTTTAATGCCCCTTGCTGGAAAACAGCAAAATCAGTTTTGAAGGCCTCAAGCTCTCCCACGGAACATAGCCATTTTAACCCGGAGGCTGTGGATCTGGTGTATACCTTGTCTGTGGGAAAGGGTTATCTTATCCTTGAAGGGGCTCACTGCTACTAAGGGTCCTCGAGATGCTTAGTAAGGCTTCCTAGAGTCGTTTAGATTATTAGAATAGTTCCCAGGGTACTTTAGATCCTTAGAATAGTTACCAGCTCACAAGAGTCCTCTAGATTATTAGAATAGCTCCCAGCTCCCAAAGGTCCTCTAGATCCTTAGAATAACTCCCAGCTCCCTTTAGATCCTTAGAATAGCTCCCAAGGGCCTCTAGATCCTTATAATAGCTCCTAGGATCCTTTAGATTAGTATAATAACTTCCATCTCCCAACGATCCTCTAGGCCCTTAGAAAAACTCCCAGCTCCCAAGGGATCTCAAGATCCTTCGAAAAACGTCCAGCTCCCAAGGGTCCAATACATCCTTAGAATAGCTCCCAGCTCCCAAGAGTACTCTAGATCCTTGAACTAACAACTAGCTCCCAAGGGGTCAATACATCCTTAGAATAACTGCCAGATCCTAATGGTCCATTACATCCTTAGAATACTCCCTGATCCCAAGGGTCCTCAAGATCCTTAGTAAAGCTCCCTGCTACCAACGAACCTATGTCAAATTAAATACATCCAGGCTACGTCAGTAATTAAAAGTATAAAAAGCCCTATCCTCCCCCCCCCCCCCCCAC